>CAUZXS010002984.1:185000-190887 GCA_963585895.1 Sepioteuthis lessoniana | reverse complement strand
GGAAAGGCCATGTTATGGGAACTGCACAAATAGAAAAGACTCATCTACTTGGCCAGAAAATCATTGCCAATAATCTTGGCTTTCATCTGTGCTTGAACACCGTCCGCAGGTTTCTGTGGTAAACATACAACTATCTTAGTCAAAAAGAGACCAATGACTATATAATTTATATTTACTAAGATCTGCTTTGTACTTTAGAGTATTATAAATATATATATATATATACATATATATATGTGCCTGTGTGTACGTTTGTGTGTGTGTGTACAGAATATGTATATATATATATATATATATGTAGTCATCCACAGACAGACTGTTTCATTGTATCACAACTCTTCAATGTGGCTAGACATGCTAGATTCTCGAAGCTGGGATTGAAACCTAGCTGACTCATATGCCAATCCAAGATTCTACCGCACAGCCACTAGGAACTCATGTAAGCGAAGGAATTTTAAACGGTTATATATCACATTTGTTTTGTTTACATATATCTGCTTTACATATTTTTACCGTATATATATATATATATATATATATATGTATACAGTATATCTATATGTGTGTATGTGTGTGTGTGTGTGTGTGTGTGTGAGTATACAGTATATATATATATATATATATATATATATATACTTAATTATTTATCTATTTAATTATGTGCAGTACAATACAATATATATATATATATATATATATATATATATATATATATATATATATATATGTATACAGTATATAGGTGTGTGTGTGTGTGTGTGTGAGTATACAGTATATTTATTTATCTATCTATTTAAAATGTGCAGTACAATACAACATATATATATATATATATATATATATATATATATATGTATATATATATATATATGTATACAGTATATATGTGTGCGTGTGTGTGTGTGTGTGAGTATACAGTATATATATATATATATATATATATATATATATATATATATACTTATTTATTTATCTATTTAAAATGTGCAGTACAATACAATATATATATATATATATATATATATATATGTATATATACTTTAAGAAAAACAACGAAACCGGTCACATAGGATTATAAATTTATTTCAATCCTGTTACGCATTTTGAATTTTCAAAAACACGAAAAAAGTAACAGGACTTCTTCAGATCATTTTGGATAAAAAAATTGAATAGACACATGGTAGTGGGAGGGGATAGTATGAGGGAGTCGAAGAGTTGGGAGGGAGTCTTAGAGGGGTGAGGAGTTACCTCTTCATTAAGCCCACTTCCGTTTTAAATTTAACTTTCGGTTAGCAGTGTAGTAAATATTGTTTTTTTAAAAGGTTTTTTAAAATTCATATTTAGACCTAAATTACAGGTTTTTTATTGACTAAGATTTAAAACTTTAAATAAAAAATTCAAGTAAAGGTACAGTATTAGATATATTAATTTTAAAGCAAATATTTACTTTCTTTACTATATTTTAACATTTCAAAATTATTTAGAAAGCATTAATTCGTTCCACTTTTTATGCGTAGTACGTATGTATTATATTCTTTTTTACAGTTTTCTATCTAACAATTTATTTTATTTATTCTCAAAATTAGCTCTATGTTGTTATAGAAAAATTTTGTTAATTATTTATAGTTTAAATTTAGCCCTATGTCTACATCTAGCTATTAGTTCATTTCTCTTATTTAATAATTTTTTTGGCTCAGGAAAGAGCAAAATGAGGATTTTTTCTTCAAGACACAGGTTGCACCTACTATCGAAAGATTTTGGGGTACTAGATCTTCTCAATATGGACCATTGTATTTCCGGGGTTAACCCTTTAACTTTTAATCACCAATAATGTTTGGATAGAGCAGTTTGATTTTTTTGATGCTCATGGGAGAAGGAGAATTTATGATTTCCATACCTAATTTTAAAATTAGTAGATGAAATTCCAATATAATATTTCTTATCATTTATGTTCTCTTTTGGATAAATAATAGCTTGATATACTACGTTATCTAAATTACATAAACCATTCATTGGACAATCACTTCGAGATTTACACTTACATTCTATTTTTTTACTATTAATATTATTATTATTTACTCGGTTACGAAATTTATTAATTCATTCATTATTATGACTATTTATTATTTGAGAAATATTTTTTGTGCAAGAATAACTTATTTTCAAGGTTTTCCTATTAATTATTTTATGCAATATATTATCTTGTTTAAAATGTTTATCTATCAGTCTCAAAAAATATTTACCTACATCTATATTTGCTAATTTACAGAAAGGGGGGTTAAACCATATAATTTTCCTTTTTCTATTTTTATTTTTTTGATCGTAATTATTATTTTCTTTAGTAATTTCATTTGTTATATTTTCATTTAAATACCTAAATTCCTCATTAAAACCACTATTTTTAAGGGCTTCTATATATCTTTTACTACTTTCTTTGAAAATCTTTTCATTTGCAGATAGCTTACCTATTCTTAAATTTACTGCTTTTGGGATTTGCCTAATTATGTTTTTAGGGTGATAAGAATTAACATTAATGTACGTAGGGTTCTGATTGGTCTTTATGAAAGGTTTATAGGAATTATTTGATAGATCTAAAGCCACATCCAAGAAATTGACTATTTTAATATTAGATGAGATTTCTATCTTAAAACCCAAAAACTTAAAGGCCCTTATAATCCTTTTTGTATGCTAGAGCTAAGAGGGCCATTACTATTTGGGATATATATTAAACCATCATCACGGTACAAACCCGCTTGTTGATGACTAATAATTCTAGTAAGCATATTTAATATATATAAACCTACAAGGTCTGCTATTTGGGAGGAATGTGTGTGTGTGTGTGTGTGTGTGTGAGTATACAGTATATATATATATATATATATGTTTATTTATCTATTTAAAATGTGCAGTACAATACAACATATATATATATATATATATATATATATATGTATATATATATATATATATGATTAAACAGTATAGACATCCTTTGACTATACATTTTTGTTTTTAGCCTTTTGAGTCACTCCATAGATTTTATGGTATCCAGTGGGAATAGGTTAATAAACCTCACATGATTAATTGTTTCCCAACTACTTTCAGCCTGATTTTGGTTTGGTTTTGGTTTGGTTTGGTTTGATGGCATATCAACCTTTGTCGGTTATTTAACGCCAAATCCATTTTTATGTAAATAATCAGTTCTATTTAAAACAATTCAGTTTAGCATGAGTACACAGTTTAATTGTCAAAAACATTTATTTCAAACTATTCAAGCAGTTATATGTAATAATTCAGTTAAGTGCAAATACAGTTTTAATGTCGAAAAACAGTCCTATTTCAAATAACTCAGTTAAGCATAAGCACGCAGTTTAAGTGTAAGTACAGTTTAATTGTCAAAAACGTTTCTATTTCAAGCTATTCAGTTTACTCAATTCCTTTTATCATAAGTATGCTGTTAGTTCTATTTAACCCATAGATAGGACCCTATCAGGTGCTACCACTCCGGGCCAGAATGGACCTGGGAGCAATGGTAATGAAGGGGTACTCCGCATTCCCCAAAGCTCCAGCACTGCTGGAACCTCACCATCAGATTGTTTAGTGTCATATACAGGACACTCATTTGGGGGTCTTACCCCTCTGCAGAGAAGCAGTCGGTGTATTCCAAAGTCCCAGCCGACTGGGCAACCTGATTTTG
This sequence comes from Sepioteuthis lessoniana, assembly GCA_963585895.1. NCBI lineage: Eukaryota > Metazoa > Mollusca > Cephalopoda > Myopsida > Loliginidae > Sepioteuthis > Sepioteuthis lessoniana. The sequence goes on along the minus strand of CAUZXS010002984.1, from coordinate 187,190 downwards.
GGCCATCATCAGTAATGTGTATATAGCAAATGCAATGTGACTTTTGCACGTACATTACTTCTTTAAAAAGTAGTAATGTACATGTAAATGTATTGTACAATTAATTATGGGAGGTTTATTGACCATTTCCCACCGGATACCATGAAATCAATGTGGTGACTTGAAAGGATAAATAAAAAAAAGGTGTAGACAAAGGATGTCTATATTGTTTAAACAAATATGTATTCACAAAGAAATGCTGCCCAAATAAACACAAATATATATATATATATATATATATATATATATATATATATATATATATATAAGTTCTGTTAAATACCACAGACTGTCACTTTTTTATGATCTTCAAGTGAAGACATTCGAGTCTTCGAACTATTCATTGTATTTCCGTTTCGAGATGGTGGAGAAAAAACCCTATGTTAGCCCAAGAGCTTTCAACCATTTCTCTGGTCATCTTCGAGTGTTGTGTTAAATTGTTATTTGATTGGAAAATTGTGAGATTTATATTTGTTTGGAGTGGCTTTTTTTTTCTTATAATAAATTATGGATGAAGTTGGTCCATTGTATTAGGATGGGTGGTTAGTGGTTGAATATATTTACTATGTTTATACTTGTAGTGAATGCTATTTCATTTATAGTGTTTTTTTATTTTTTATAGTTATTACTTAGAGGATTTTCCACACAAAAAGTACCCCACAAAGATAACTAGTGATATGGTCGAAAGTGCTTGTGCTCATATAGGGTTTTTTCTCCACCATCTTGACCTGGAAATATGAAGAATAGTAAGAAGACTTGAACGTCTTCACTTGAAGATCATAAAAAAGAGGCAGTCCGTGGTATTTAACAGAACTTGTCTAAATAACAATTTGCTGCCTATATATGCAATATATATATATGTGTGTGTGTGTATTGTACTGTATATCAAATGTACAGTACAGTTTATATGTACTGTTTTTATATATATTGTAGTCCAAAACATTGGTTTTATGTGAGCTTGACAACTAGTTTCTAGGATCTGTGGTAAATAGATAAGTATCTCAGTCTCTGGTCAGGACTATGGCTATATAATTTTATTTATACCAGCTTGGAAAATTATACAGTCTTTAGTTTTGCAGAGTCGTGAACATTCATACAATTATTCAAACAACTGATCTCGTTTTTCTGTTTCATACAATGTTTTGACTGGTACATTCTTTGACCATATTCAGGTGTAATATAAAAGCTGTAATGTAAGAGACTCTCGTTCTGATTTTTTCATTAGAAACAGAATTTTTTACTTCAATATAAAATTATTCTCAGGCAGGGTTAGGGGTATTTCACATCCCTGTGTTTTATTGAGAAGTGGAAGTCACAAGAGAATGTACTGATTGAAACATTGAAGGAACACAACAAGAAAAAAAAAGAATTCAATTATTTCAATAATTCTCTGAAAATAAGAAAATTGTATTGTGTCAATTTTAAAAGTAGGCAGGATATATTTGCATGTGTAGAAAATCAGCATTCAAAATTCTGCTTTCTTTTTTCTTCTATCTAGGCTTGAACGGTGACCTCTGGCACCACTGGGAAATAGTTTGATGCTCTTTCTTTCTTTTCCTTTAGTTATTCTTATCTTTTTTTTTTTTTTTACTTTATGAAATGTATACCTTTTTATTTTTATTTTTCTCCTTTTTCATTTCTCTCTCTCTCTTTCTTCTCTCTCACTATCTCTCTCTTTCTTTTTTACTTTCATTTATTTTTGAGTGAGGCTTCAGAAGTGTATAGATTATGAGGGTTAAGAACTGGATGATGTAACCTTTAAAACAAAGCAAGGAGAATAATAAAAGAAAATGGCGATTATTCTTTAGATAGAAATCTTGTCTTTTTTTATGTATGTTCCAAACCCAAGAGATCATTCTGCCAATCTTTTTATAAGTGTATGAATATATGTATATATATACATACCCTTTTATACATATGTATATATATATATATTTTTTTTTTCTTATGTGTAAGATGAATGGGAGGGGGTCTCCTCGTGGGTTAATGGTTAAAGCGATGGACTGCGGAATTGTAGTAAGCAAGTTTGTACTCCAGTCGCGCTATTATATTCACTTTCAGGCAAATACCCTTGGGAAAGGTATGAACCCCCTTATCCTACCATGTATGGGTTAAATAGTACCACTACTGTTCTTCTAGGAGAATGGCTTT
>CAUZXS010002984.1:157500-180000 GCA_963585895.1 Sepioteuthis lessoniana | reverse complement strand
TCTATCTATCTATCTATCTCTGTCTGTTTCTCTTCATCTATTCATCATATATGTACCTGAGGATGCTGAAAATTTCTGTCTGACCAAGAGAAGAATGACCTTGTGCCATAAAATGTAAATGTTATTCACTTTATTAAACTGACATACTATTATGTTCTTTTTTGGACTAGCATCCTTGGGAAAGGCATGAACCCCTTTATCCCCTCGCCAACAAAGGGTTGAATAGTACCACTACTGTTCTACAAGGATGGCTTTTGCCTTAAATAACCCCCAAAGGTTGATATACCATTTAGCGAAGAAACCAAAACAAAACAAAAATTTCTTGGTTGGGAAGATAACTTTTCAGTATGCACTTGTATATGTTTTTAATTACAACATAGTTTTTGTATAGAAAAAAAACTTGCTCTTAAACCAACTATAAACTTTCTTAGTATCAAGTACAAAACGTATTTAAATAATTCATTTTAATTAAATGAAAAAAAGTTACAGGAAAAATAAAAATAAGAATCATGTTTGATTTTTTGATTTATGAAACTCACTGAGTAATAAAAGGCTAAAATGAAAGTGAGGAAATTGGAAAATTTTCTAATTAAATCTAAGAATAAATTTGTGGTGGTTTTCAGAGAAAAAGAATCAAAATAAACAAGCAAAAAGAAGTCATTTTTTTATAAACATCCAGAGATTTATGAAAACTATTTGGTAAGATATTAATGTTATATATATAAACTGACAACAAGAAAATGGTTCTTATATTCATACACGTATATCAAAATTAATTTTATCTCCACACACACACGCATATATATATATATATATATATATTTACTTTACTACATTTATAAATAAAGACTGTTCAGTATCAGTGATATAGCATATGTAGATCTAAGGATAGCATAGATACAGAGTCAGTGGCACTTATTGACTGTCATTTTCATGCCTATATATATCATCTCATTGTGCTGCAAGCACAGATTTCCCTAACTCGTCTCTATCATCAATCACTTCTGGCAGGTCTTCTTGACTACATCCTATGTCTGTACTGAGCTGTTGTAGATGAGTTTTAGTGGGTTGTCCAACACTTGCATCATGACTATCTCTCAAACCATACACACACACATATATATATATACATATATATACGAGGATCATTAAATAAGTTTCCAGAATTTTTTCGTATGGGCACTTTTATTGATAGTACACGCATGAAGCTTTAGTCCCCTTCAAAGTAATCTCCTCCGGCTGCAATGCACTTGTTCTACTGTTCCAACAACTTCTGGAAGGCCCCATGGAAGTCCTCTTGTGTGAGCATGTCAATGACCTTCATCATAGTATCTTTCATCTCCTCAATTGTCTCATAACAACAGCCTCTGAGCTTAGGGAATAACCAAAAGTCACAGGGAGTAAGGTCTGGATGATAGGGAGGGTGTGGAACTGTCTTGATACCCATCTTGGTCAAATTGTCTATGACAAGGATGGAGTTGTGGACTGGTGCATTGTCCTGGTGGAAATGCCACTGACCCGATTTGAAGAGTGCTGGCCTCTTCCCAAGGAATCTCCTCCTGAACTCCCTTAAAACCTCAACATAGTAACACTAACCCTAACCCGAAGCCTTTGGCCAATCAACTGTAGTGTATTGACTTCCTTACTCCTCCCACACCATGCATCATCCCGCACAGACTCCCTGCCTTCCTTGAATCTTTTATGCCACTCAAAAACTGATGCTCGATTCATGCAGGAGACACACTATACTAGCTTACCATTTCAATAAGCATTACAGGTAACCCCAACCCAAAGAAGACTCTCGTGGAAGCTGTGAATGGTTACCACTTGATCTCTCTAGATGAGAAATCTCAGCCACTTATGACCTTCATCATGGAGTGGAACTGTTTCTTGTATCTCGGGATGTCATTGGGATAATTATCCTCTGATGTTGCATACACATGCAGACACAACAAAATAATAAAAGACTTTCTATGCAAAGTGAAGGTTGTCGATGATTTTCTCCATTTTACGCATTGAATGGTTCAGCATAAGTAAGCTATCTTTTGTAAGCTTCTTGCTTGCTAATGTCTGTGCATAAGGCTTAGCAGAGACAACAGGTATGTCTACCCCAGTAAAAATGCTTTCCCATTCACCTGGGTCTGATCCTGTCTACAGTGCTATTTAGAAACATAGGCTAGATAGAGTTGATACTAGACTTAATATTTCTTCAGCAAGCAATAACAGTCAGTAGCCATCTTTCTTGTTTACCTATGAAGATTTGTTACCTGCATATTTATAGAGGATATGTGGGATAACTCAGTTATAATGCATGTATTTCCTTGCAAGACTCCTGTTACAAAACTGATATATATATATATATATATATATATACTTATATATATATATATATATATATATATATTATAACAGTGTTGGTTGTCACTAAATCACTTTGTGGGTTTGTGTCGAACCAAGTGCAATATAATATGGACAGTGCTCAATATCTACGATAGAGCTATTATATAATAATGATAAATAAGTATATATTAGATATATATATTTAATTCATGGAATTTAGACTTTGACCCCTGGGTTTCATGGATTTTTTTGCAAAACAACAATCATCAGGCAGTTAAGAAAATGAAATGAATCAAAAATCGAAAAAATACACTCAAAAAAATGTTGGGATTTTGTAGGTATCTTTCCGTGATTCTAAGTGTGTGACTATGTGTGGGTGTATGTATATGCTTATGTGGGTTACAGTTGCGTATTATTGTGTGTATGTGTAGGTGTGTGCAAAGGTACAAACACAGCGCTTTGTTTTGACTGGATATAAATTCGTCAGTGTATCATATCTTTTGCTACATAATTTTATTTCTGCATGTGTAGGTTACTATAGCTAAGGAACAAAACATCATCATTGCATGTCGAGGGGAATGAATAAAGATTTGATTTGTAAGTGTATTTAAACGATTGCAAAAAACTTCATGAAACCCAGGGGTCGCAGTCTAACTTCCATGAATTAAATATATATATCTAATATATATTTATTTATTATATATATATATATATATATATTATGAATCCTAAGGCTTAAAACACTTGCTCTAATCAGATCATCAAAGTTAAGTAGCAATGTTTAACCAATACTTAGGTGATCACTTTTTAAAAGTGGTTACTATTAGCAGGGTGAGGCCTTAGTACCAAGCAGATTAAAGCTTAGTAGATGCCACCGAGAACCACTGATGCATATCAATTACATAAAAACAAAACCCTTTCCCTGATCAACATATGTCCATATTTAAAATGCAATGCAACAAATGTTCATAGAACCTAAATCAAAAGTTCTGTCGCATAAAAATCTTTCACCATCAAATTATCATTTGTTCTGATCTATGCATTACTCTTTGTTCAACATAGTCAGACAAGTTTAATATATTCAAAAAAATGCCCGCAGAATTATTGTCTCTCTTGGAGAGTGGGCATATTTGTGGGATGCCTTGGGGAATGTCACATGACAGTCCCCGAAAAAACATTTTCACCTTCTTCTACCTCTGTTCTTTTGTCTCCTACCAGGTCATTGAACAGTAAAGCCAACATCATCATCACCATCATGTCGTGCTATCAGCATGGATATCCCTGACCCTCTGTCGCCACCCCTCCCTATCGTCCATTACTCCCGGCAAGTCTTCAGAGCTACATCCTGTATTGGCACAGAACTGCTGTATGTAGGTTCAAACTGGTCGTCCTGCCTTTGCTCGTCCATGTACAGGTGTACATCACTTATGAGCTCGTCCTCACTTCTCCAGCAGTGTCTCGTATGTCTGGTTCATCTAATTTTGCTAGTTTTCATGATGGGCGGTAGGTGGCCATATAGCTGCTGCTTTGTGAGGTGCTGCCTTCATGACTTATTCAAACTATATAAATTCTTATTTTGGGTCAGTACAAACCTATAAAAAGTTGCACATATGCTAAATTTTGCTGCTGCTTTGTGGGGTGCTTCCTCCAGGACTTGTCCAATATTGCTCGCAGCATTCTTGTGTAGTTGCCATCAAAGCCAACATTGTTATGTCTATTTTACAGCCCCAAAATCTCAAGTCATACTTTTCATGTTTTTGTACCACTTTTATTTACTGCGATTTCATAGAACAATATATGCATATTTTATTTCTTGGGATACATTTCAATATTCGTTGCATATATATAATGCATATATAAAATGTTTCTAAATGTGTAAATGAGTTTATCTTGTCTTTCATTCCGTTTATTCAAAGTTAGCAGATCATGGATATAGGAATGTTGATATTGGTCTTTGGCGAATGAGGACATGAAAAAATATCTTCTTAACCACCAAGTGCCCAGTCAATACATTCATTCCCTGAAAAATGACTTTGGGAGCTTGGGAGAATATTTTGAGGACTGAATAATGATGTTATGAATTTGTATGAATAAAAGATTTTGTAAAAATACCAGAAGCGTTTCATCATCATCATCATCATCATCAAGGAATACTGATCGCACAGACTCTCTTGTCACTCTCTCTTGATATCCATCCATATCAGTCACGCTCTTGGTAAGTCTTCTAGACAGCATCTAGTGTCCTCACGAAGCTGATAGATGTATGTTTTTGGTTGTTGGTCCATGCTGGTGTGTCCTTGTTTTCGAGTCCCTAGGTGAACATTGCTTATGGGTTTGTCCTTACTTCACCATTCATACCGAGTATGTCTTGCTTGGAAGTACAGCTGCAGTTTTGAAGAGAGTTGCTTCCAAGATTTGTTCAAAACAGCATGCAGCATTCTCTTGTAGTTCTCATCGAGCCTATTTCTCCTGACGTTTCTTCAAAGTTCATATTGTAGTATTATTGACATAGCTACAACTTAGAAGATTTTCTGTTTTATTTTATCAGAGAAATCAAATTTCTCTATGTTTGTTAACCCATCAGTAGCAGTCCATGCTTTACCTAGACATATGCTGACATCACTTTCAGCAGATGAGATTTTTCTACCAAGGTGTGTATGTAAATATCTACTTTGATGAATTTAAAAATGCTCACTAAAATGACATAACGTTAACCTTTCAGAAGACGAAATACTGCCAGTTAAACATCCTTTGTGATCTATTATAAACTGCCAATTATACATACTTTGTAATCTAGTATAAACACATATTGGCCAAATGGTTAGAGTGTTTGCCAATGTCCCGGGAGACCTGGGTTCAATCCCAGGTAGAGTGATGCCAAAGACTCAAAAAGTGGTACTTGATGCTGCCTTGCTTAACACTCAGCATTATAAGGTAGGGATAAAGAGTAAAGTTGTCAAATCCTAGGAAAGGAATAGCACTCTACTCTACACCTTGGTGTAGTAGCTATCGAAAAGGGAGCTTTTGGGTCACCCACGACTAAGGTCACCAACTTTACTACTTATCAACACATAAATTGAATCATAAATATAAACTATTTTGTTACTTAACTACAAAAGGAGTAAATTTTATATTATCAACAGTGGAAAAAATTAGAGATTGATATTTAGATTCTTTTACTCTCATTGGTCTTGTAACTCTGTTTTGGTTGTCAGGGGGGTACTCATCACTCCCCTCTCTAGCTCTACAACAGGTATGAATTCAGAGGGTTTTTTTTCTGGGCTAGTTGCTATACCAAGGTTCAAGAACCCAGTCTGCCTTACTGTTTTTCTAATAGCTAGAGGAAGAGAATTCAGGGTTTTCTTTTTCCAAGATTAGTTGCCCTAATAAGGTTAAAGAACCCAGTCTGTCTTACTGTTTATCCACAGCTGGGAACAGGGCAGATGGATTTATGACTTTCCCAAGGTCTTAAGCAGAAAGTGAAGCACAGAAACCTCATCCAGCATTTGAATTTGGGTGACCAATCAAATTTACCACAGGATGCAGAAGCAAAATATGGAATAATTCTTAAAACGTTTTCTAGTTCAATTTAAAAAAACACACACACACAAAATCTAAATTTTCATGATTAACTCTATCATTTAAGCACAATTTTAAATCAAAATACAGCCCAATATGAGTGGGCAAGAAAAGAAATGACAAAGAACCTTTGATTGCTTTATGTCGAAACCAAGGCAAAATTCCATTGTCTACCATATACAAAGCAAAGAAATAATTTTAACAGAAAAAATGCTTTTTAAGGAAAAGGGGGAGTGGAAGATTGAACCCAAACAAAAGGAAGGCTTTTTAACAGTTTTCGCTATGGCGATTAAGAAAGACCCCATAACGTCAAAAAGGACAAAGAATCTATGAATTGCTTAACGCCCAAAACAAGTTAAGTTTCTTAGCCTAATGTATACAAAGCAAAACAAATATTTTAACAGAAAAAGAGATTTTTAAGGAAAATGGTGAATGGAGTATTAAACAAAAAACAAAATGAAGGCTTTTTAACTGTTATCGCAATGGCGATTTAGAAGGACACCACAACATCAATTAGAAAGCATGCTAATGAACTGAAAATCCACAAGAAAACTCTGAGAACAGATATTAAACAAGATTTAAACCCAGACCATAACCCCCTAGATTACGCTATATGAGCTTTTTTTAGAAAACTAAACAAATAGAACTTTCCATCGAAATATTTGTTCGCTTAAGACTGCATGGAAGAAAATGTCTGAAAAATTTATTTTGAAGGCATTCAAATCGTTTAGAAGGCATGTTGATACAATAACTGAAAAAAAAAATAATGGCCATATTGAGTAAATTTACTGTTTTGTTGTTGTATAGCCACATAATAGATTTACATATGCTTGCAGAATCATAATGATGACACAATAAAGAAAAATATACTTCTCAGTTTATTTGAAAGGGTTTGAAAGGGTTACTAAAGGTTTTTGCTGTGTGAGAGGTGAGTTGGAGGCTGAACAGAACTGCAACATATTGACCCCCACTCTTATGGCCATAACAGCGTTTCTTTCCCGTTCTCCTGGGCTACTCAACCGGGGGCCTGGAGGCCCAGCCTCTCTGGGACATGTTCCTCATTCCAGCATCTTCTCTCCAACTGCCACTGCTCAATTGGTGGGTGCTGTTTCTCTCTACCGCATCTCTCTCCAACTGATTTGAACTTCCTGTCGCTGGGGTTATATAATAATTTAACGCCCAATCTTCTTCCTACGAGCGTCACAGTTTCGCACTCATTTTAATCCCTCGACAGTTAAGGTTATATCCTGATATTCCTCGACCGGACGCACCTGTTATTTACACAGGTGTATTTCCTATTTTGACAGCTTGGCCGGGTCGGAGGTCAGTATACAACATTGTGACTATCTTCTTATTTTGTTGTTTATTTTTAAAAATTAAAATTAATCTTATTTTATAATAGCGTCGTTTATTATTATACCAGAATATTTCTAATTTTGCTTACGCATCCTGTACGATCATTACCATTATATTAAGCATTGGGAACCACCAAAATGGTTCACGCATTGTCGATTGTCTACAGTACCTTTCTTATTTTTGTATGCATATATATATATATATTGTCCATTGTATACAATACCATTCTTATTTTTGTGTACGTATATATATACATACATTTTTTTGAGAAATTTGAGAAAAGTATATATTTAAAATTGATAGGTCGGCAAATTATTTTCAGTGTGGTAATTTAGGGTTTATTATAATCTCAACACATGTTTCAGACGTCGTGGTCCTTTTCAAAAGACTAATAAAATGTTTCATTTAACTGGAGTGTGATTCTTTGTAATTCAAATATATTTAACCCATAGATACTTAGTGTGTTCGTGTAGGTATACATCCGGTTGACGTTTTTCAGCTGGGGCTGAAGAATGTACCGACTGCATCTCTGCCGAGGGGCAAGACACCCGCCCCTACAAGTGTTCAAGATATGACACTAAACCATCTCAGCGCAGATGGCTGTGGCTGTAGAATACACCGACTGCATCTCTGCAGATAGTCAAGACCCCATCAATGAGTGATTTGATATAACATTAAACAATCTGATGTTGAGGCTCCAGTAATGCTGGAGCTTTTGGGAATGCAGAGAACGCCTTTATTTCCATCGCTTCCAGGTCCACTCTGGCTTGGAGTAATAGCATCGGTTAGGGTACTATTTATGGGTCAAATAAAACTGTTTGACATTTAAACTGTGTGTAAGCAAATGACATGGGAAATTGAATTGTTCAAAATTGAACTGTTTGATCCTCTAACTGTGTGTAAACAAATGAGTGATGTTTAATTGAATTGTTAGTGATACATAGCAATACTTGGAACCATTTAACTTAATTGAATTGTTATAAATAGAATTGTTTGATCCTTTAACTATGTGTATCTACAAAATGTGTTTGCTAATCATATATTTAATATATATGTAAAAAGAAGATTTGGCATTAAATAACTAACAAGGGTTGATAAATGATAAAATCCAACTTAACCCAACCCAGCCTTTTTCTTTTTTCTTTTCTCTTTCTTCCTTTTTGAGTTGAGTGCGATTGAGAATGTATGAATACATATGTATATCCAGTTATTGTTTTTTCTATTTTCTCACTCTTTCTCTCTGAGTTGAATGTGTCGTAGATATATTTTGAGATAGCCTGTGTGTACATGTTTGTGTGTTATAGGATACACATTTTTCTAGTTTTAAGCAATAAAAGCATACTTAAGAACATTCTAGAAATTTAGGATCAAAACCGTATTAGCATTTAAATTACATTTTTATATTTTTCAACCAATCAGCTAAAAACATAGAATAGAACATTCTAGAAAATTAGGATCGGAAGTGAACTAACAGAAAATATTTAGGCTCGAAAATAGAATAGTAAAATACAAATCTGATTGGTCAATAAATGTCTACGCGCCAAAATTTTAGGACGATTCTTTGATCCACCAGTAGGATATAAATAACACAGAGTTAGGGAGCCATGCACACAAGACACAAGCTTACACACAAACGAAGACACAGATGAAGACAAGCCACTAAGCCAGTAAAGCAGTAGCCGATACATTCCGACAAATTCCTTTCCTTCCTCAACTAAAGTTCATGAACTCTCTTCAAATGGCCGAGAATTATATTCAAAAGAAAAACCCTACAAACTTTCTTTCATCAACGCGACACGCTGTCGTCACAGTCATAAAACCCGCTATAAACTTAATGTAAGTAAGAACGACTTATTTACGAACTTCGTTAACATGAACATACACACATCTTTAAACAAATTTATTCTCTTCTTGTCAAACTTTATTTTCCAAAAGGCCTTTTTGCACATCATGTATTTTATTTGTTTTCATATTCTGTTATATGCTTATTAAATTGTTTGTTGTTTAATGTTCGTTGTGTTCTATTCCATTTCTTTTGCGCGATTGTAAAGTTTTGTGTTGTATTTGTGGTGGGAATAATTTAGAGAGCAATCTACTGAAATAACCAAATTACATACTCCCCCCACAGTGTATATGTTTGTGGTTGTGACTGTGTTCGTGAGGTTCGGTTCTCTGAGTGTGTGTTTGTGTGTGTGTTTGTTCTTTGTGTGTGTGTATGCGAAATCATGTTCTATTTAATGTAAGTTTAAATTTATTTATGACATTTTTTTCTTTTATCTAGAGTAATAAATTGTCGTCAGTTTGGTATATTGGCATTATTTTAAACATTCCATGACCGCATTCGTTAAGGTGTTTTGAAACAGACAGTTTTCTAATTGCTGGTAATTTGATATCATATGAAGGGACACCTTATTGTTCAGTGTCTGAGTAGATCTGACGTATACTTTTTTTCATAATTGCAACATCCAATTATGTAGACTAGGTTTTCTGAATTACAGCTTGAATTTTATTTATTATGAATGTTATTTTGGGATTTTCAAAGGTATAGGATTTTCCTTCAATATTACATACTCCGCATCTATTAATTTTGCTTTTTAAGACTTCATACGTTGTTCGTTCCCTAAATGTAGAAGAATATTTTAGAATTATTTTGTCCTTTGCTTTTTCATGATTTTTGTTGTGTATCGTATTTTTTAAAAATTTTATCATTGTTTTAAGTGATTCAAGATTTTTTTTGTAATTTTTGTGAATAGTTACGGGTTGTTTTTGTTGTATGTTTTTTGTTGTTAGGTTTGTTTACGTTGTTACGTTTTATATAAATTTCAGATCACTGACAATTTCTTTCTGCTCGATTTTCAATAGACTTCTATAGTAAAATCATTTTCACTGTTTGTATTACCAACCTCTCCGCGCGAGCAGGATGTGACGCAAGGTCAATTTTTAAGCGGAGTTTAACAGATTTCAATTCAGAGTTTTTTTTTTCTCCTAGAGTGGTTGCCTAACCAAGACAAGAGAACCTAGTCTGCCCTACTACTTACCCATAGCTGGAGGGAGAATAATTGGATTCATACCTTTCTCAAGGGTATTAGGGATAGATGAAAATGCAATCAGCTTCTTCCAGGATTTGAACGCGTGTCGACGCGTTCATTTTTTTAGACGATAACCAATACACTACGGACATCTCCACTGTACATGTATGTCCCATTTGAGTTTGAAAATGGGGTAACAACTTTTTATTTCAACTGTCTTATCAGTTAAAATAATTAGAGGAGAGAGAGAGAGAGCTGTTTTTTTTTTATTTTTGAAATTTTCTTTTGATAAAAATGTTTATGTCATCGACCAACTTGCTTTGTTTTTTGTTTATTAGATATATATTTCATAAATTCTAGTGACTTGACATTTCTACTGTAATTTTAAATAATTTTATTTAATTTTCTTTTGAAAGCATTTCTTGTTCACTTAGCTTGTCCGCCCATCTAACCATCTACGCACTGCTGAGGTGACACCTGCCACAATCATGAAAACATATCAATCATTCTCTGCACCAAGGTCAGACTTTGGATTTTATTTTAACTATGGCTCTGTTGATCTATCTATTTATCTGCTTTTTCTTATTTATTTTGTTTTTCTCTACCTTAAATATACACACACACATATATATATATATATATATATATATATAGTTTATTGTGTTTGTCTTTGGTCTACATATACATGCACATGCATGCTAACACAGACACATACATGCTAACACACACAAATAATACACACGCACACAAACACGTACACGCACAAAAATAAACACACATAAACACAAATACAAACATACACAAAGATACACACAAACACACATTCTGACACACTCACACTCACATACACTCACGTACATACAGACAGTGCTTATTTGTCAGCATTTCCTCCCTGTCTTGTTAGTATCCATTCAGCAAATATATCTCTGTAATCTCAGAAACCAAGATACCCATGCCAAATCAATATCTTTGTTTTATTTTGTGGCTTAGATAAAAAATAATAATAATATGCAAGGGATTGTGTATGACATCCATTCTTACACGGATGTAACCGAACAAAAATGGCCCAAATATGCCCATAGTTAATGCAATGAAAGCTTGAACTTAATAACGAAATATATATTTGATTCCTTACTAACGTTATTAGAAACATTGCAGATTGAGTTCAGGACATTAGCAAATTGATCTGTTAAACATTATATAAGGACTTGTGTCTCTTCTTAAATGTACAACAATGGAAACATCCTAAGTACGGCACCTAAATGCTCTGTGTAATAAGATTAAGCACTAATGAACAATATCTATATATATATATATATATATTGGCAGCATTTCTTCATTAATACAAATTTCGTTGAATATAATAGACATTTTCTTTCTACATATTTTCTTGTTGATCCTTTCATATTGCCGTATTGATTTTATAGTATTCGGCGGGAATTGATTGATATATTTTCCATAATTGTTTATTTCCCAAGTATTTTCTTCCTGACTTTGGGCCATCATCAGGGGAAGAAGTAGTACAAAAGTGATGTAACTTTTGTATGTACATTACTACTTAGTAAGAAGAAGAGCATCTGGGCCGTTGCATATATATATATATATAAGTAAATATATATTAGTTTTTATATATATTTAATAGCATGGAAGCTTGTCTGCGACCTCAGGTTTTTATATGAAGAAATGGTAAATTTTCATAAACCCGACAAGATATGAAAAAAAGTGGTAAAGTGGATAAACCGAAAGACAACGGATTCAATTATAATATTTCGTCTTTATTTCATAAAAGACTTCATCAGAATAATTCTGATGAAGTCTTTTATGGAATAAAGACGAAATATCAGTTGAATCCGTTGACTGTATTTTGGTTTAGCAACTTTTCCAATTATTTTTTCACATATATATATGTGTGTGTGTGTGTGTGTGTGAGAATGTTTGTGTGCACATGTGCGTGTGAATAAACAAATCCTTTAAGAACGTTTTTCTTAAATCAAGAACGTGCTCAAAAGCTGGGCAGCAGAGGGGGATAAAATCCAAAAGAAACTGTTATCTTACTTCATGCTGCCTTCATTAAAGTTTCATGTATTAAAAGAATAAAATCATCGTATGAAATACAAGAGTTTTGGTTTGCTCCGATGATTGCTTTCTCTTATATATATATGTGTGTGTGTGTGTGTGTGTACAGTATTGCCAGTAAATGAAGTAAAATCTGTCTAATTTTTTTTATATAAAAAGCTAATTTTCTTGAAGACTAAAGATATCAGGATTTTATTATTTCTAGTTAAATATTGTACCGTCAAAACAGATATCATTGGGTTTTATTTACTATCAAACTTGTAATTAAGAAATGAAAATAACCTCAACCTGCTGTGCTAATGCCCTTCGGAAAGCCATAAATTCATCAAACATCCCCCCCACAGTTACAGGTAAACAGTTGGACAGATTGGGTTCTTTTGTCTTGGTAAGGCAAGCAGTCCAGGAGAAAGATACTCTTTCCGTGATAGAGAGGCTGGGTTAATACACACCATCTTCTCAAATCTTTCCAATAGCAATGTGATTTTTTTTCATTTAAAAATCAAATTCTATAAAGAAAAATTAGCCCCAGATATTCAGATTTGTTTGCAATATGGTCTAATGGCATATGAAGCCTTGTGGGTTATTCAGTGCCTAATATTTTAGATAGATAGATAGATAGATAGATATACAAGTTGTAAATAAATAGTTTGTATGTAAATATTTTTGTCTTTAAACTAATTTTAAAAGTGTGAGAGAAATTTTACTTTTCAAGCGCAGGCTTTGTTGATGGTCGTGTTTTATTATTATATCTTCAATATCTTGCAATAATGTTATTGGTTGGTTGGTTAGTTAGTTAGTTGCTGTTAGATGTCGTATCAACTTTTCTCGGTTATTTAATTTCTAATCCTGTTTACATAGTTACCAACAAATTATTTGGTTATAAATCATATGTATTTAATAATACACGTGATTTGTAACCAAATCGCTTTTTGGTAACTATCTTATTAAAACGAGACAGATTAGGAGATGAGTTTTATAGGGAACAAGAGAATGTGCTGGTTATTTGTTTAGTTGGGTTAATAGTTGGTTGAATTCTAGTTTTAGCATATCTGACTCCGTTGGTTTCTTTTTACTCAATCTTAATTCGTTGGTTTCTTTTTGTTTGTGAAGGCTGTAATGGAATTCCTGAAAAAAGGAAAAAAAAGGAAAGAAGATACCTTTCTTATTTTAACTTTATTTCTGAGTTCAACAACCATTCTGTGGGTGGGGAAATTCTTTCTGAATTCAAAGGAAATAGATGGTTGCGTCTTCCTGAAGAGGTGTTAAAATATAAAATTTGTTGATCTTATCTGCAAACGAAAATATCTGTCACTCTATCCATAGGTAATGAATTATATTCTTCACCATTCTCCTTTCCTGTGAAAACCACTTTGTTGATGTTATCTTGCAACCTCATTGAATCTGCTAAGTCCATCCACGGTATTCTGTTGCTAGCTAAGCTAGTATATTACTTTCTCCATGCTTATCTATGGGAACTTCTGGAGGAAAGCAAACCTGCTACCTTCCCTGTCCATAACCTTCGCAAACTTCTTCATTACTCTGAACTTGATATTTAAGGGTGGAAGCAGTATTTTCTTAAGTTCAACGAGAGGGTGAGACTGACCGTTATGTGAGCTAGACTTTAACCCTTATCTTAATGGCTACTCTTGTCTGACATAACGCAGGTCATCAGCCCAGCTGTCCCAGAGTCACAGAAAACAAAGATACTTAGTGTACCCACCTTGGAGCCCAACGACCAGTCTAATCACCTTAAGATCTCAACAGATCAACCATTTGTGATCCGGGTAGTTAACAGCGGAAAGCAAATGCTCCATGCTGTTGAGAATTTCTTTTATTTGTACTAAATGCCCAAAAGTGATTGATGAAAATCTATTCCCATTATGAAGAAGAACTGCTTTCACTCTTCTGCTTTCTTATAAGAGTTATTCATGTTCAACTTGTAAAGTATTCAAGTACATCTAAAAAAACCAGACCTGACCAAACACTGTGAATAGTATTTTTAAAATCAGCATAAAATGGTGATCAGATATCACTTGATAAAGCTTTGGCCATTAAAAAGTTTTTTTACACATCACTGTTTTATTGTTGTTTTTTTCTCCAATACACACACAGACACACATGCACACTGACACACACAGACACACATATATTTAAGTATGTATATATAATGCTCTGCTGTGGAAACATAAAATCCTATTTTAATTGAGGTTTTTTGATAATTTCAATTAAAAAATACAACTCATAAGAGACATTCTCCCTTTATCTACTCTGTACAGACACTGGGTGCTATTTATAGGACTTACAAAGATTGATGACTGGTAGGGACAGATGATGAGAAAGAGTTAAAGAAATTCATGCTGTTGTCATTTCTTGATTATGATATATATATATATATATATATATATATATATATGCATTTATTCAATCCCACCTCATGAGCAGGAGGTAACACAAGGTCATTATTTAGTGATATTTAACAAGATTTAATTCTAAGTTTTCCTTCTCCTAGACTGGTTGCCATGTCAATGTTAAAGAGCCAAATTTGCTCTGCTATTTACCCGGAGCAGGAAGGGGAATAGTTGGATTGATACTTTTTCCAAGGAGGTATAAGCACTATGTGAAATACAAACAGCCTTCTACAGGATTTGAACTCAGTTCATTGTGTCCATTTCAACAAAGATAACAATTAAACCTCCATCTCTCTCTATATATATATATATATATGGGAAATTGGAAGTGAATCTGATGGTAAGTTAATGTACATATATGAAAAAACAAGTTATTCAGACAATGATTTTATTTATAGTTGAATAATTCATCAATGTTAAATTTTTCTGTTCTACATTAAACTTTCCTCAGGGTATTTAGATATGTAAGAAAATAAGTAAGTAAAGCTGGCAACCTTAGTCAAGGGTGACCAGAAGCCCCCACCCCTTTTCGATAGCTACTACACTGAGGTGTAGTGGGGGCGCTACTCGTTTCCCTGGATTACTCCACTTTACCCTTGACCCTTACCTTATAAAGCTGAGTGTTAAGCAAGGCTTTGAGACTTTGGTATGACCCGACCATGGATTGAACTCATTGGACCACTGATGAATGCTCTACTCATTAGGCAAATGCCCCAGTTGTGAGAAAATAGAATAATAAAAACTTTCTCATTTTTTGGTTTCATTTAAAAAAGGAAAAAATTAAATTATTTATACTTAAGAAGATACAACGTCACTTAATTTAAATGCCCTGATGAAGGTATAATTTAAACATTGAAATTGTCTTACATAGGGAAGTAATTCAGCAATAAATAAGATCATGCTCTGAATATCTTGTATTTTCATATTTGTAGATTTATGTACGTACGCATGAGTGTCTGTGTGTGTGTGTGTGTGTGTGCGTTTCGTTTCTTTGTTTAATGGCATATCAACCTTTGCAGATAATTTAATGCCAAAGCCATTCTCCTAGAAGAATAATAGTGGTACTATTTAACTCATATTTGGGAGGATAAGGGGATTCATACCTATACCAAGGGTATTTGCCCGAAAGTGAATGTAATATCATGATTGGAATACAAACTTGCTTACTAATATTCCGTAGTCCATTGCTTGAACCATTACACCACAAGGATACCCCCCGTGTGTGTGTGTGTGTGTGTGTGTGTGTGTGTGTGTTTACTTCTTGGTGATTCCTTTCATTTTTACAACATTTTATTAATTGATGGAGAAAAGGGTACAAATAAATATAACCAAGTCAAATTTGTCGAAAGAATAAAGAACTTCTTGTACCCTGATAATCTCTTTTTTTTTCTGCTTCTTTGTTTAATGGCATATCAACCTTCATAGGATTATCTCTCTAGAGAATGTTGTATTGCATAAAAGACAAACTGTCATGTTCCTATTATATTATTGTCAAATGGTAGAGTGAAGCATCAATCTCAATCTAAGATGGCCTTAACTGAATTAAGAGCTGTCTCGAAGAAACTGTTGAGAGAACAATCATTAGCACTGATACAATGGTCACCTTTCGACAGCAGGTCAACATAGAGAAAATCACAATTGGCTTAAGCCCAGCACCATTTTCCAAGAGTCCAGACCCTGTGATAACCACAAGTGGCAAGTTAATAATTCTTTGGACAGTTCAGCTTTATGCCAGGTCAAAATTTAAAGATGAAATTTGATCAAACACTTAGGAGTATGGCTTAGTGATACAAGCTAGCAGTGTTGGTCAGTAACTTTGAGGTTCTCATTAGGACATTTGTGCTAATTAAGTTCAGACATGATGAGAGGAAGAAAATAATCATTTGGTTGAAAGGCAACGGGCATTTCTCTTTTGTTATTCATATTTTGTTATATAATCTGCAAAATCAACTCTGTAAGCAATGTTTAAAACAAATTGTATTTATATAATAATTATAATATTAATAATAATAATGATAAATCCAAAACCTGAGCATTACTGGGAACGGCCTGAATATGGAGAAGAGTCCTGGAGACTTGCTGTCACTCAAACTCCAGTGAAAAACCATCAACTAAAACTGATGTGAAAAATTCTCAAGGAATAAATAATAATAATAATAATAATAATAATCCTTGGGATTTTGAGATACAAACAGATTATCTAATCTCAGCAAAACAACCAGACCTAGTGATAGCCAACCAAAAAAAAGAGAACCTACCGAATAGTGGACTTTGCATTTCTGCTTGACCACAGAAAGAAAACAAAAAGAGAGATAAGAACCAAGACCTTGCAAGAGAACTAAAAAACTATGGTATGTGAAAGTGATGGTGATATCAAATAGAAGCAGCTATTTAAAAAAAGATGATTTGCTATCTTATTACATATAAATCTTATTATTTCCTTTGCAATAAGTTACACACAAAATATACCATAACAATCTATACAATACTTAATCTACATTTCATTTGTTAATATATAATTCAACCAAAACTACAAGATCAATATGTAATTGCCTATTTTATTTTGTGGGTTACGAAATTGCTGGTATGGAAGAATCTTCAGATTTTTAAAAATTCAGCCTTTAACAGTTCATTGTTAGAATTTATCTGAACTTCAAATATCATGGAGATACTCAGAGGTCATCAGATCTTCGGCGAACTGATATACAATAATCTATAATTACTGTGCTCCTCTGTGAGAATAGCACAGGGCAATTCCATCCAAGTTAAACTGAGTGTTTGATCTAAAGAAGTAACAGCTATGTAGAAGAATATCCCAAATGAATATTCCACTTGGTAGTAGGGAGGAGATGTTGAAGGATATCTCACTTGGTTAAGGAGAAAGTTGGAATATCTTACTTGTGAGGACAGTGTAGCCGAAAGAATTTCGTGTGAGAATTGTTTTGTCTGTTGGAGTTACAAATTTATATATTTCGAATTTATATATTTCGTCCGATGAGAATGACTGATGCCATTCTGCCTTCTCACCTCCCCGGGCAACATAAAAGGCTGTGTATTATTCCTTTGACCTCTTCTCTTCCTCACTTGCTAGCAGCAACACAAACCAGCCTTAACAAGGAGAGCACACTCTCGCTCTCTTACCCAGGCCGATTCCAGCAGCAGACAGATGGACATCTCAACACGAGAGAGCACATTCAACATTTGGGCCTCTGCTTCCTTTAGGAGACCATTCCTTATCAATTACTTCTTCCTCTTAAATCAACTGGACCTCAAAACTTCTGCCTAAATGCTAAATTCCTGCTCAACTATTTTACAACTGTTTTCCATCTTCCTGTGACTTACAGCACAAGGGTTTTTTTCTTCTTAAGCTGTTATTAAAACTTCTCTTTTGAAAACTATCAATATCTTTGTCAACTCATTCATTCTTCCTTTTAATATAATGAGAGGCAACAGAACCCAACAACCTCAACTGCCATTTTTGTATAAATGGTAATATTATCTGCCCTTTTGTTATAATGGTATATAGATAAGTTTAACATGCAAATAAATGAACAGATGGAACAAATATAGAACTTTAATAGAATGATAGATTGATAAATATCACAGAAATCCAGGAAAAATAAGTGATATTTTTGTAATACTTACGAGGTGCGTACGATAAGTTTCCAGACTTTTTTCATACAGGCATTTAAAATCGTCGTAAACACTTGAAAATTCACTATGTTATTGCTATATATCTTATGAGATGACTGACTAATGGTTATGATTTCAGCTTCCAAGGAACAGCTACAGCCGGAATTAGAATACACCCTACTAAAGCCTGATTGTCACAGCTGGTGAATTTCAAAAATGCAATCTGACACTTTAGAAGAATGATATGCAATAAAATTCGGTTTTAAACATGGAAAAAAGGCCACAGAAACGTATGGTATACTTCAGACTGCTATTCGACAATCTTGCATGAATCGAGCATCAGTTTTTGAGTGGCATAAGAGATTCAAGGAAGGCAGGGAGTCTTTGAGGGATAATGCAAGGTGTGGGAGGAGTAAGGAAGTCAATACTCCAGAGTTGATTGGCTAAAGGGTTAGGGTTAGACTTAGGGTTACTATGTTGAGGTTTTAAGGGAGTTCAGGAAGAAATTCGGTCGGAAGAGGCCAGCACTCTTCAAATCGAGTCAGTGGCATTTCCACCAGGACAATGTACCAGTCCACAACTCCATCCTTGTCACAGACTATTTGACCAAGATGGGCATCAAGACAGTTCCTCAGCCTCCCTATAGTTCAGACGTAGGTCTCTGTGACTTTTGGTTATTCCCTAAGCTCAGAGGCTGTCGTTATGAGACAATTGAGGAGATGAAAGAGGCCGGGATGAATGTCATTGACACGCTCCTCACACAAGAGGACTTCCATGGGGCCTTCCAAAAGTTGTTGGAACGGTAGAACAAGTGCATTGCAGCTGGAGAAGATTACTTCAAAGGGGACTAGAGTTTCATGTGTGTACTATCAATAAAAGTGCCCATACGAAAAAAGTCTGGAAACTTATCGTATACACCTTGTAAGTATATTTTACATTTCATATTCAATTTATATCAAAGAAGACACTGTGGCATAAGGGTTAATGTGCTTGACTGGGGCGTTGTAGTAAGTGAGTTCAAACTCTAATCACACTATTATCTTTATTTTCAAATACCTCTCGACAAAAGTATAATTTCCCTTATCTCCCCCCACCACTACTGTTTATCTACAAGGATGCTTTGGCATTAAATAATCCATTAAAGTTGATATGCCATTAAACAAAGAAACCAAACCAAACCAAAAGTATTTGAGCCATAACTAAAAATATTTTCCTCCATTTTTATACAACCTCCATCCTCTTTGGTACTATCACACTCACTGACAGGAAAAGCTGAATGAAGCATCTGAATAAATAATCCTTTTCATGTACGTCTCTCTCTGTGTATTTGTATGTCTCTGTGTGTCTCTCTGTGTGTGTGAATAGGATTTTATTCATTTATATATGATCCGGTTGATATGTATATTTGATTATATAATTGGTTTCTTAAAGAATTTTAGTAAATAAAACCAAAGTGAATTGCAACCAGATTAGACTGCAGCCATAGTCGAGGGCAACCATAGTCGAGGGTGACCTGAAGGCTCCTTTTTTATTAGCTATGACACCAAGGCGTAGAGGAGGGTGCTACTCATTGCACTATTGCTGAAATAGTTATGTACTTCATACAGGTTCAAGTCAAGTTATCAAATGTTCATTTTATTGATAGCCACTCTTTCCTTTCTCGGAAAAGTCATGTAATACAATCTTCTTTTTCCTCTATTTCTCTGTTTCATTTTGTTCAATCTGGAAAGGCACATAGCAGCAGCTTAGATTAGTGGGTATCAAATATAATGAAGAATTGTAATAAAAGTGATCACTTGTCAACTCCTGAACATAACTTTGCTCAATGTTGCATTTACTAAAACAGTACGAATTTCTGACAGATCGAAGCAAAAAAAAAAAAAAAGAAATGAAACACTTGTGAACAAAGTTTTGTAGTAAAAGCCAGCAGTGTTTTTATGGGTGATATTAATCTACACCACAGGCTCCACCCTTTTGATGGGGCTTAGAATATGTCAACTATATCTCTTGGAAGATCCACTCCCCCCACCCCAAAAAGCATATCCTGGATATGACGCTGTAAATTTTCCGGGTAAAACTAAGCAAATTATCTGCATGTATATACATGGTATATTGTTTTAAAATCAGCAACACCAGCCTTTTATTGCTCAGTCGGCTGGGTGGGAGGCTGTACAGTACAACGAGTGTCCTTATACGACTCTAAACAATCTGATGGTGAGGGTCCAGTGATGCTGGAGCTTTGGGGAATGTGGAGTACCCCTTTATTGCCATTGCTCCCAGGTCCATTCTGACCTGGAATGGTAGCACCTGATAGGGCCCTATCTATTGGTTAAATAGAACTAAAGTGCATTCTTATGCAAAACTGAGTTGTTTGAATTAGAACTATTTCACTAAACTGAATAGCTTAAAATAGAAATGTTTTTGACAATTAAACTGTGTACTTACATTCAAACAGTGTGCTTATGCTAAACTGAATTGTTTGAAATGGAACTGTTTTTGACATTGAAACTTTACTTATGCTAAATTGAATTGTTTAATATAGAATTGTTTTGACATTTAACTGAGTGTAAACAAAATCTGTACTAATACTAAACTGAATCAGCTGAATTAGAACTGCTTGATTAAACTGAATAGCTTGAAATGGAACTGTTTTTTGACAATGAAACTGGGTACTCATGCTAAACTGAATTGTTTGAAATAGAACTATTTTCATCAACAAAAGTTGATAAAACCCAAACAACCAACCAACTGACCAACCAACCAACCAACCAACCTCCTCTTCATTTGATTTTATGTAACTTAAAATGCTGATCTCTGATAAAATAAAAATTCTTCCAAACTATAGCCATGTTCGTACTAATATATGGTTGCACCACCCGGATTCTAACAAGATATTTGGGTGAAAAGGTGGATGGGACCTTCACAAGAATGCTTAATACTGATTTGAACAAATTCTGGAAGCAGTAGCCAGTAAAGCAGGTTTACCGTCTATCTCATAAACCATCCAAGTAAGACATAATAGCACTGTTGGAGAAAGAAGGATGAACTCACGAGAAATATTCTACAATGGACTCCAATACATGGACACACCAGTGTTAGCCAACCAGCAAAAACTTCCATTCATGAGCAGTGTGCAGACACTGAGTGAAGCCTTGGGGATTTATCAAGATTGGTTTGGTTAAGTTTTATGGCATATCAAACACTGTTGGTTATTTAATGCCATATCCAGTTTTTACATATTTACTAAATATATGATTTGTAAACACATTTAGTAGATACATGCAGTTAAATGATCAAACAGTTCTATCTCAAACATTTCAGTTCAGTATGTCAACAAAGTTAAATTGTTGCAAGTATTGTAATGTATCACAAACAATTCAATTAAACTTCAATCATTTGTTTACACATAGTTAAATGATCAAACAGTTCTATGTCAAACAACTCAATTTAGCTTAAGTCATGTGCTTGCTCTCAGTTTAAGAGCCAAATAGTTCTATTTAACTCATCGATAGGATGCTACTACTACAGGTGCTACTACTACAGGCTGGAGTGGACCTGGGGGTGATGACAATGAAGGGGTACTCTGCTTTCCTCAAAGCTTGAGCATTACTAGAGCCTCACCATTAGATTGTTTAGTGCCATATAAAGGCAACTCATTGGTGAGGTCTCATCCCTCTGCAGAGATGCTGTCAGAGTATTCTACAGTCCACCTGACAGGGCTGGATTTACCAAATGTGATATTTGATAGGACAGATGCTGAGAAAGAGTCAAGTAAATCTGTGTCACCCAGAAATTGGACAATGAAATGGAAATGTACTAAGCTTTTTGCTTAGATGTGGCACAAGGCCATATGAAAGGGGCACCCAATGAGACTCGAACTCACTCGTGTAGGTTTGCTAGCCGAGCTTGCAAACCATTACACCACCAGAGGCGACAACATAGGCTAACATTTAATGAAAAAGCAACATATGTGGAAAAATATTTGAAATTTGCACAAAAGTTTATTTTATTGTCAAAATCTGTGTAATTAGTTGGATTAGAGAAAATTATTTAAAAATTTTGGACAATCAATAGAACTG
>CAUZXS010002984.1:130000-155000 GCA_963585895.1 Sepioteuthis lessoniana | reverse complement strand
ATGCAACTATCAAATAATGATCATCTTAGAGTTGCATTCTCTTTCACATTGGATATGTTTAGTTGACAAACAAAAGGATCCTGCATAATGTGGTAGTTCTCCTGACACTGATTCCCTTCAATCGATTTATTCATCTCGGATTGCGATTTACGCTGTTGTCAACTTAGGAATCCAATTTTAGTGTGATGGATTTGCATTCCCTTAATGCTTCCAAAACCACATTCACAGCAGCATTGCATGTCTATGTACTGTCCAAATTTGTTATTGGATTTAAGCAAGTTGATGATCTTATTTTCCCTCTTTGGAGTTGCTGCATAATCTGGAGCAGGCAGCAGGTGGCATTGGTTTCCACATAAATGCAGACAAAACAGAATACATGAATTTTAATCAAAAAGAGACATTTCCACTTTAAATGAAACCTCTCTAAAATTCGTGGACAAATTCATGTACGTTGGTGGCTGCATCTCATCTACTGAAAGTGATATCAATATGTGCCAGGCGAAGGCATAGACTGCTATCAATAGGTTATTAATCATATGGAAGTCTAACCTCTGCGATAAGATAAAATGATTTCTTCCAAACAGCGGTTGTGTCAATTCTACTGTATGGATGCACTACATAGATGCTAATGAAGTGTATAGAGAAAAAGGAAGATGGGGAAGGAAAAAGAATGGTACAAGCTGCATTGAACAAATCTCGGAAGCAGCATCCTATAAAACAACAGTTGTATGGCCACCTACCGCCTATCTCTAAAACCATTCAAGTAAGACGGACAAGGCATGCAGGACACTGGTGTAGAAGCAAGGATGAATTCATAATTGATGTTCTCCTATGGGCCCCTTCACATGGACATGCCAGTGTTGGCTGACAAACAAGAACTTACCTACAAAAGATCTTTCAGGACATGGGTTGTAGACGAGAAGACCTGCCAGGAGGGATGGATGATAGAGACAATTGGCAAGAGAGAGTCAGAGAAATCCATTCTTGCTGCATGAATTGATTATGATGATGGTATATATATATATATATATATATATATACTTTCTTTAAGAAAAAAACAAAAACCAGTCACATTAGAATTATAAATTTATTTCCATCCAGTTATGGGTTTTGATATAAATCAAAAACTAACTTGGTAGGTAAGATCTGAAGAAGTCCTGTTAGTTTTTTGGCGTTTTCAATTTATATCAAAACCCGTAACTGGATGGAAATAAATTCATAATCTTAATGTGACCGGTTTTTGTTTTTTCTTAAAGAAATTATTGCTCTGTCATGTCTATAACATTGAACTCTTTAACAGGAAAATTTAAATGTTCACTGTTGAATTTTTTTGTCCTGCTGGAATTACTCCCATCTCTGGTTTAACTGGACTGAATAATACATATATATATATATATATATATATATATATATATATATATATATATATATTGTGAATTAAATTAATTAAATCATTAATTCCTCTACTTAAAAAAGAAAAATGTATATATATATATATATATATATATATATATATATATATATATATATATATATGTGTAATTAATGTAAAAATGTAAAGATCAAATTCTCTGATAACTTTTCTGCAATGATACAATAACTTTACCAATTTGAGTCACACAATAGGTGATTTTTTCTTTGCTTCCTTATTAATGTGTGTGTGATATTTATCCAGTCTCCTACCAGGCTAGATTTGACATAAGGTCATTTTTTCTTGTGGCCAAGCATGACTTGAGACTCATATGTGTGAGTGTATTTCTGTGTATGCCAGTATGTGTGTGTGTGTGTGTGTGTGGGTGTATTTGATATTGATCCAGCCTCCCACCAGGCCAGATTTGACACAAGTTCATTTTCTTGTGGAGGCCTGGCATGACTTGAGACTCATGTATGTGTGTGTTTGTGATATTTATCCAGACTTTCACCCAGCCTGATCTGACATAAGGTCATTCATTTTATTGTGGTGGTGGGAGGCAGGTAAGAATCGAGACTTGTCTCTGTGTGTGTGTGTGCACGCGTGTATGTGTGTGTGTGTGAACAAACATCAATAAATACTATGTGATGAACTTATTCAAACCTTAAATATGATTAATTAACTACTTTTTCTTTGATTTCTGTCTGACAATTATGGTTGGTTTGGTTGGTTGTTAGGGTTTTATAGCATATCAACCTTTGTAGGTTATTTAATGCCAAATCCATTTTTATGAAAATAATTTTATTTTAAACAATTCAGTTTTGCATAAGTACGCAGTTTAAATGTAAGTACAGTTTAATTGTAAAAAACATTTCTATTTCAAGCTATACAGTTTAGTCAAGTAGTTCTAATTCAGCTAATTCAGTTTAGTATAAGTACAGATTTTGTTTTCACACAGTTAAATGTCAAAACAGTTCTATATTAAACAATTCAGTTTAGTGTAAGTACAGTTTCAATGTCAAAAAACAGTTTCATTTCAAATAATTCAGTTTAGCATATGCACACAGTTTAAATTTAAGTACACAGTTTATTTTTTAGTCAAACAGTTCTAATTTAGATAATTCAGTTTAGTATAAGTACAGGTTTTGTTTGCACTCAGTTAAATGTCAAAACAGGTCTATATTAAACAAATCAATTTAGTGTAAGTACATTTTCAATGTCAAAAACAGTTCCATTTCAAACAATTCAGTTTAGCATAAGCACGCAGTTTAAATGTAAGTACGGTTTAATTGTTAAAAATATTTGTTTCAAGCTATTCAGTTTAGTCAAACAGTTCTAATTCAAACAATTCAGTTTAGCATAAGTATGCAGTTAGTTCTATTTAACCCATAGTTTGGACCCTATCAGGTGCTTCCATTCCAGGCCAGAGTGGACCTGAGTGTGATGGCAATGAAGGGGTACTCCGCATTCCCTAATGCTCCAGTATAACTGGAACTCCACTATCAGATTGTTTAATGTCATATCCAGAACACTTGTTTGTGGTGGGGTCTTACCCCTCTGCATAGGTGCAGTCAGTGTATTCTACAGCCCCAGCCGACTGGGCAATACACAGAATAAATGTCAAAACAGTTTTATTTTGAGCAATTCAGTTTAGCATAAGTACACAGTTTAAACGTCAAAACAGTTCTATTTCAAACAATTCAGTTTAGCATAAATACGCAATTTAAATGCAAAAAAACAGTAAACTCCAACTGCCATTTAGTTCTATTTAACCCATAGATAGAACCCTTATCAGGTGCTTCCACACCGAGCCAGAGTGGACCTGGGAGCAATGGTAATGAAGGGGTACTCTGCATTCCATAAAACTCCAGTATTACTGGAACCCCACTATCAGATTGTTTAGCGTCATATACAGGACACTCGTTTGTTTGGGGGTCTTACCCTTCAGCAGAGGTGCTGTTGGTGTACTCTACAGCCCCAGCCAACTAGGCAATGACAATTATACAATCTTCATGAAACATTAAATAACAGACTTTCAGGTTATATCATTTGGATATTTTCAGTTTTACCCCAGCTCTGCCAAAGTGGCATTTTCTTGCACACTTTTCTTATTTCCATTTTATCTAAGAAAAAATTGTAAAAGATTCTTGAAACATATTTTCCGCAACATATGAAGATAGGTTTTCCATTGCATTTGTTATAACACTGTTTCCTCATCAACTTTTATCAACTGCATTTTTTTGTTATAAATTAAAAAGAAGAGAACAAAACCTCCCATTTTTTCTGCATTTTTATTGCAGTTCATTGAATATATTGTCTGTAAAAAATATGTTTTTCAGGGCCAATGTTTCATGGTCTTTAACTTGAGAAAATGGGTGCCATTACTATTGCCGCTCAAGAGAATAATTCATGAGCATATTTAGAAGATAAATTGAAATAGCAGAACAAAAACAAAAAAAAAAAAGAAAACTATTTAAAAAAGTTTTTGAATGGTATTTCAATAAGCATTAATGATGCTATTATTTATTAAATATATATTTCAGGAAATTTTGGCATTTATTTGTTTTATCAATTTCTTTTCTTGGGAAAAACTGATAAAGAGTCTTAAAAAAATTGAAAGGAAAAGAAAGATGGGATAAATTATTGTAAATTTATTTTGTAAGGAGAACTGGAAAATTGTATTTATTTTTTATTTTTCCAATTTATTATTTATTACTAATAAATGATGAGAGTGCTAATATTAAATATAACTGCTCAAGTAGTGATAAAAAATTGTAACAAAAATGACGTTGATATTATAAAGATAAGATAAATGAAATGCTGATGATATTAATTGCATTAATAACAATAATAATAATAATAATAATAGTAGTAAACACATTATAAGCAAATGCAGCAAACTGGTTCAGAATAAACTTAAAAGCAGACATGATAGAGTAAGAAGGGTAATTCAGATAGAATTGTGCAAACGAATTAGGTTCCATTTTGGTTTCTTTATTTAACAGCATATCAGCCTTCATGGTTTAATAAATACCAAAGCTATCCTTGTTGAAGAACTGTAAGGATATTAATTAACCCATAGTCGGAGGAGGCATAGGGAAATAAATTTGGTTTGAATGTGTAAACGAATTGTGATAAATAAAAAGAAAAATAGCATAAAATTTCGGACTTTATGATCCAGACATACGTTCTCATTCAAAGGAAAAGCCTGGATCTTTTAATCGTAAAAAAGGAAAGCACATTTGTTTCATCATAGGGGTAGCTGTACCTGTGGTTTACAGGGTAAAATAAAACTAAAGATAACAGGACCTTGCCAGAGAACAGAAAGATTAGGTAAAATAGAGAGATATGGTCATGTCTACAATAGTTTGCATAACAGGAACCTTGCCCAAAATTTAGAATTGAGATTTGATGAATAAGAAATTGGAAGAACAAACTATGACAGAACACTTACTCTCAGTTATGGGCAATAACCACAACACATCTTGAGTGTAGATGTAAAGTTGGCGACCGTAGTCAAGGGAGACCAGAAGGCTCCCTTTTCAATAGCTACTACACTGAGATGTTGGGAAGAGCGCTACTCCTTTCCCTGGATTGCTCCACTTTAACCTTGATACGTACCTTATGTTGCTATGACAGAACACTTACTCTCAGTTATGAGCAATAACCACAACACATCTTGAGTGAAGATGTAAAGTTGACGACCATAGTCAAAGGAGACCAGAAGGCTCCCTTTTCAATAGCTACTACACTGAGATGTAGGGGAGAGCGCTACTCCTTTCCCTGGATTGCTCCACTTTAACCTTGATACGTACCTTATGTTGCTGAGTGTTAAGCAAGTAGGTATCAAGTTCCATTTTTAAAGTCTTTGGTATGACTTGACCTGGGATTGAACCCAGGTCTCCTGGACCATTGGTGAACACTCTAACCACTAGGCCAATTAGCCAGTGAAGATGTAAACATATAGAAATAACATTTAATATGGAAATATCAGAAGTTTGAAGCTAAGGAAAAAAGCCAAGTAAAAAGACTCTAAGACCTGGAAATAGTTAAAAAAATTCATACCATCTTAACATCAGCACAACAAAAATCAGATCAAATACTGAGGAGGATCCTCAAATATTAACGAGACTTGATGTCATTTGATCTTTCATGAAAGCCAATCAACATTGCAGCTATGAAATCTTGTGTAGATTATGAAACAGTTAATCATAAAGTGAATGAAGCAAACAAGCACAAAAAGAGTACAAGATTAGGTATGACTGGGTGGGAAAGGTGAAACACTGGGGATTCTGCAAGAGACTGAATTTTGATCATACTACCAAATGGTATATACACAAACCAGAATCTATCTAAGAGAACGAGATCCATGAAATTCTCTGGGATTTTGAGATACAAATGAATCACCTAATCCCTGCCAGAAGACTAAACCTAGTATTAATTGACAAAAAAAAAAGAGAACTTGCCACCTGGTGGATTTGACCATCCCAGCAGACCACAGTGTGTAAATAGATGAAAGCGGAAAGGTAAACAAATACTTGGTTGTCGTGAAATAACTAAACAAACCGTAGAACATTATGTATTGTAGATAGTACAATAGGAATGCTCTTCAAAGGCTTGGAAAAATGGACAGGAGAAATTTGAAATCAGAAAGAGGAAATGAGACTATCTAGATAGGCTACAATATTGTTGAGATGGGCCAGTATACTTAAAAGAGTCCTGGAAACCTGAAGACATGAGGAAACTTGCTGTCACTTAAGTTCCTGTGAAAAAACATCATCTGGTATGAAAACTCTCCAAGGAGTAAAAAAAAATGATAATAATTGGTGATCCACTGAGAACTGTGCAAGAGATTCAAATTTGACCATGCTAATAGTGAGAGATGGCTAGCTAAGAAAAATTCACAAGAATAATAATGATAATAAAGAAGCAAGAGCATCCAGACCAACACATTGTTAAGATCAACAAAAATACTGAGAAGAGTCCTGGAGACCTTTGGAGACTTGCTATCACCAGACTACAGTAAAGGACCACCAGCTAATGCTAGTGTGAAAAACTCACAGAGTGAAATAATAATAATAACAATATCTACTTGTCTTTAATTGGAATCATTTTTGTGATGAGGCTTCTTAATCTGAGAATTATTTCGGGGCCCGTGGCGCAGCGGATAGAGGTGTTGAGTCTCTACGGTTCCAGGTGAGCATTGTCAGAAGATAGCGGTTTCAAATCCTAACCAAGCCGGCCAGAGGTTTACTTGGTCAAAAACATAGTGCAATAGACAACAACTATGGAAGGCAGTAATTACTGGGGATACGGTTACAAGACTCAGCATTCCTGTCCGAGGTCGCGGTAAAATCACCTGAAGAAGGCCAGAGGTGAAATTTGGCCGAAACGTAGTGAAAGAAGAAACAACACAAAAACTCCCAAGATGAGGACAAAAAGTCCGTAATAAATAAAAAATAATTCTCAGACTAACAATAATCTAATTGCATTTCAAAACAGCGTCTTAGGAACCAACCATTTCAAAGCAAGAATAGATAAGACAACAAAATAGCAAATGTAGGTTATGAGGTGATAGAGACGAAATGATCAATCACATAATAAGTGAGTGCAGCAAATTAGCACAGAAAGAGTTTTAGACTAGACACGAATGGGTGGGAAAGGTAATCCACTGGGAATAGTGCAAGAAATTTAAATTTGACTTTAGGAACAAATGGTATATGCTCAACTCTGAGTCTGTCCTGGTGAATGAGACACACAAACTGCTGTGGAATTTTGAGATACAAACTGATCACCTAATCTCGGCCAGACGATCAGACCAAGCAATAATCAACAAGAAAAAGAGAACTTTCCAAATTGAAGACTTTGCGACTCTGGCTGACGACAGAGTAAAATTGAAAGAAAACAAAAAGAGAGATAAGTACTTTGACCTTGTCAGAGAATAGGAAAAACTTCAGAACATGAAAGTGACAGTGATACCAATTAAAATTGGTGCTCTTGGCACAATCAGCAGAGAATTGATACAGGGACTGGAGGGCTTGGAAATAAGAGGACAAGTGGAGACCATCCAAACTATGGCATTATCAAGATCAGCTAGATTACTGAGGAGAGTCCTGGAGACTTGAGGAGACTTTTTGTCATTCAAAATCCAATGAGAAACTACCAGCTAACACTGGTGTGGAAAATTTGAAAAAGAATAAATAATAATAATACTGACTATGTAAATGAGAGATATATGCACAATCCAGAATTCATCTTGAAGAACAAGACACACAAAATTCTCTAGGATTTTGAGATACAAGCAGATCACCTTATCTCAGCCAGATGACCAGACCTGCCAAATAGCGGACTTTGCTACCGAGGCAGACCTCCAAATAAAATTAAAGGATGGCAAAAAGAGAAATAAGTACCTTGACTTTGCTAGGGAGCGGAAAAACCTATACAACACGAAAGTGATGATGATACCAATTGTAATCAGTGCATTCAGTACAGACACCAAAGAATTAGTAAAGGGATTGGAAGGATTTGAAATAAGAACATGAGTGGAGACCATCCAAACAACAGAATTATTAAAACCAGATAGTATACTGAGAAGAGTCCTGGAGACTTGAGGAGATATGCTGTCACTCAAACTCTAGAGGAAGACCATCACCTGATGCTGGTATGAAAAACTCTCAAAGGAGTAAAATAATAATAATAATAATAATAAGGATAATAATAGGTGATCCACTAAGAACTTTGCAAGGGATTCAAGTTTGATCATATTAGATGGATGGTTTCCAAATGTATTTTGGAGATTACCACCTTTCAATGTTCCATAGCTGTTAATTTTAAAACTTTTGTGGAAAAACCTCAAGTCATAATATCCCCAAATGGGACACTGATTTTAGCATAAAATTTTCTTAATTCTAAATGTACATCTCATATACTGTTAAGTATATGTATGTATCAAGAACATCAGCAAGTTAATTGCCTTATGTAAAAAGGAATAATTAATTTTACATGACTAATACTTATTTTTTGACATCACCACCTATGGTGACAATCTAATTAATTCAGTGAAGAATATTAATCATATATAAAAAATATTCATTGAAAAATTCAGATCAAACTTCATCAAGTTACTATGTGAAAGGATACTGTGTTCTTAATACATCTATGAATGATAAATAATATTCTGAAATCTTCAAGAGCTTAAAAAAAAAAGATTATTCCTCACATTTTTCCGAGTACAAATTTACACAACAGGAATTAAGATCTTGAGTTTTCTGCATCTGGGTGTAATTATCTAGTTCTACTTCATGAGGTTATATTCCAAAGCAGCACTAACCATATTGTGCTAAAAGGTGGCAAGTTTCAGTGGCATCCTAAAACAGGAGGATGACGTGTAACAATTGAATGTATGTGTTTATCCAACCCTGCCGCCATTGGCTGAATGGGACATAAAGTCAAGTTTTCATTGGAAGAGAGTAATTTTGAATTCAGAGTTTTTCTTCTAGACCATTTGTCATAGTAATGAACCCATTCTGCCCTACTATTTACCTATTTTGTTGTGCCAGAAGCTGTGGATGAAAGAGATGAATGGTGATAGAGATTTGAGGAAATCCATGCTAGCAGTGTAACATGATGATGATGATGGTAACAACAAAAAGTGCATCCATCAAGAATGGTACATGCTGTTCTGAACAAATCCTGGAAGCAACACCCCACAAATCTGCTGCTATACTGACACATGCCTTCCATTTCATAAACCATTCAAGGCAGACTAACGAGACATGCAGGGTACTTTTGGAAAAGCAAAGATGAACTCAAAAGGGACATTCTTTTATGGACTACTATACATGAACATGCTAGTGTTAGCCTACCATCAGAGACTGACATCAGCTCGGTACAGACACAGGATACAACCAAGAAAACCAGCCAGGAGTGAGAGATAATAGGAATGGATGGCGTGAGAGAGTCAGGTAACTCTGTAATGTCAGTAAGACCTTATGCTGCTGCTGCTGATGATGATTTACCTATAGCTGACAGATTCATGCTTTTCTCGGCATTAGATGGATTCATGCCTTTCTCAAGGGCATTAGATGGATTCATGCCTTTTGCAAGAGCATGAGCACAAAATGAAAAGCAAACAACTTTGTCCAGAATTTGAATTCAGCTTATCAATTCCATTTCCTGCTATGCCATGTACCTCCAGAAAGAGATGGTAATGTCTAATGGTGTCATGATACATGAGGAGGACACGTAGCAGTTGCAAATTCTGGCAATACAATAATTTGGGGCACTGAGTACTCAGATGTGACAGCAATGTCTCTGAGACAACAAAACTTCTCTATAACAAAATTTAAAATCAGGAACAGAATAAAAGGGGAAAAAAAATTGTGAAGATAAGAAAATTCTCTGGTGTGAAGTTATATTGCCAGTGATGCTTTAGTTTATTCGTTTTAAGTGCATCAACTTTTTACAGGTAATTTAATGGTGCAATTTAATTCATTAGAAAATTTTTGGTTTATTTGATTTAATTTTTTAAATTAATTTAGATAATTCTTTAATCACATCTTTTTGTATTTGTCTATAATCATTTGTTTGCACACATTCAAATGATATCAAATGATTAATTGTTTGATTTTAACAGCATGTCAACCCATCTAGGGTTATTTTATACTGAAAGGTTAGGGAATCACATTCATTGTACATTCATATTTACAGTTTTTATGTAGTTGTTTCTTAAAAGTTTTTTGTACACGGCCCATTAAATGTAAATAATTTTTAAACAGATTTATTTGATTCATAGATGGGAATCTAACAGATACTACCACACTGGGGTCTTGCTCAGTTGACTGGAGCTGTAGAATACACTGACTGCATCTCTGCAGAGGGGTAAAAGCCCCATAATAAGTGTCCTGGATATGACACTAAAAAATCTTATGGTTAGGTTCCATAAATGGCACTTTGAAATGAAACTGTTTTTGTATGTTAAACTGAATTGTTTGAAATAAAACTATTTTGACATTTAACTGTGAGTAAATAAAAACTATACTTATACTAAAGTTCCAAGTACAGGGTAACCCCCCAAAACAGACCCCATTATTACTTCTACAAAAATATATGGGTTCTGTTTTTTTTGGGGTCACCCTGTATAATAAATGATTAGATATCTCTATTTGATTCATAGATGGGACCCTTAAAAGTAGTACCCACTTCAGATCTGAGTGGACCTGGGAGTAATAGTTATGAAGAGGTACTCCACATTTCTTAAAGCTTCAGGAGTTAAAACTAACCATCAGTTTGTTTTGTGTTATATCAAGGACACTCCTCAGGGCAGAGTATTATACCACTGCAGAGATACAGGATTCATAAACAAAAAATTAAAAAATTCTAAAGGTAGAGGTACTAAATGTTTTTTTCTCTCTGATGCTGAAGGCATTTGCTATATTAATAGCCAAAGTCAATTCCTGATGTCTGAAGTGCTTCTTTCAAAAAGAAGAACGTTAATCAATCTGTGCTATTTTTGGCACCGTTAATGTATATATATATATATATGTGTGTGTGTGTGTGTGTGTGTGTGTGTGTACAATAGGTAAAAGGTAAAAGTTTGAGATATTTTTGGATTTCTTTAAAGAAATGCAGAGAATCTCCAAACTTTTTTTTTTCTGTTGGGTCTATATATATATATATATATATATATATATATATATATATATATATATATATAATTAGCTTTTGGTTTGATGATCACATATGTGAGAAACTCACAGTCATCAAGATTTTTTGCTACACTGTTATGACTTAGATCTCCTTCCCTCTCTCTGTCTGTGTCTCCCTCTGTCTGTCTGTCTGTCTGTCTCTCTCTCTCTCTCTATATATATATATATATATATAGGAGTCCTTGTTTAGTCAGAGTCAATACCTGATGACTAAGGTACTCTTTCCTAAAAGAAGAATGCTAATAAAGCTGAGCTATTCTTGGTATCACTTACCCTAAGAAGAGAGGTTCCAGCATTGAACTTGACCTTGTGTCAAACCTGCTTTGGGATAAGATGCTGAGTACATAGAATTTTAAAAAGAGGAGAATTTGATTAGAAAATGAACCTCATTCACCAAGTTCTCCTGCTGAACATCAGGCTTTACCATCTCAAATATGATGATTGCTAATTAAACAAAACTACTTATGGGCACTGGCTGCTGTTGGATCCCTTATGCAATCGTCCTGTGCACTTAAGAGTTTTATTGATTATGAAAATAATCTGAGGAGTTGATCTTGGTCCTTAATTACTTTCTGATTAACGAGCTGCAGCCGTTAATTAATTAGCAAAATAATGAAAATATATCAACGATGAGGATTCTCACATTCAATCTACGGAAGAAAATACTCATGCATTTTTGGATTGGAATAATATAGCTTCGTAGGAGTTAAAATATACTTTTGGAGTCTCTGGCTGCCAGGATGAGTGATGTTGGCACCTGGTTGTGGTAAATGAGCTACAAAATAGGAGCTAAAATTCGGCCAAACATAGATTAACTAACTATAAGAATAATCAGGTGAAATTTACCTGATATTTTAAGTGAAATCTCTGTTTGTCTGTTTAGAAAATAGCAAAGATCCCGTGATAGAAGGTTTCAGGTTACTCTAAAGCAAATTTAGGAATGAGAATCAATTTGAAATGTGTGAAGACATAGTTACAAAATTCTTATTCAGTTGGGGCTGTAGAATACAATGACTGCATCTCTGCAGAGGGGTAACCCCCACCTAATGAGTAGCCTGATTTATGACATTAAACTATCTGATGGCAAGACTCCAGCCTTGGAGATTTGGGGAATGTGGGGCACCTCATCATTGCCATTGCTCCCTGGTCCCCTCTGAATTGGAGTGGTAGCACCTGATAAGGTCCTATCTATGGAGGAGGTCCTCATGGTATAATGGTTAAAGCGATGGACTGTGGAATCATAGTAAGCTAGTTCAAACTCCAGTTGCATTATTACGTTCCCTTTCGGATGAATACCCTTGGGAAAGTTATGAACCCCCTTATCCTCCTAGCTATGGGTTAAATAGT
Source organism: Sepioteuthis lessoniana (assembly GCA_963585895.1). Classification (NCBI taxonomy): domain Eukaryota; kingdom Metazoa; phylum Mollusca; class Cephalopoda; order Myopsida; family Loliginidae; genus Sepioteuthis; species Sepioteuthis lessoniana. Next base: position 142,535 of record CAUZXS010002984.1, on the reverse strand, counting down.
ACTACTACTGTCCTTCTAGAAGAATGGCTTTGGCATTAAATAACCTACAAAGGTTGATATGCCATTAAACAAAAGAAACCAAACCAAACCAAACCTATCTATGAGTTAAGTAGAACAAACTATGTGTGCAAACAAATGACTGATGTTAAATTGTGACTGTTATATTACAATACTTGAAACTATTTAACTGTGTGCAAAAAAGAGCTCAGACTCAAAATATGTTTACAGATTTTTTCTACTGACTGGTAGGTGAGGGTATGGTGGTAGGTTACTATGAATTTCCTTCTGAATTATTGCTTACGAGCAGTGTATATCTGGCCTTGTAAAGTTAACACATTGACTTTAGTAACTGCTAGTGAAATAAACACACATCCGCTGAGTTAACAAACAAAGTAACAACTCAACTTCAGGGTGAAAAATCTTTTGTTTTATTACCCGCACACCACCTCAGGCAAATGTGATCAACAACAAAAAGTGGTATCAGGGAGAAATTAAATTCTCCGAATCTTGGTTCGATGATCAACACACAAGAGCATGGATTCCATCCCGGCAAGTGTAAAATTACAACAATATATATGTTTAATAAATATGTACTAAGATGATTTGGCCTCAAATAACCTACCATAATTGATATACTATGAAACTAAACTAAAATAAACCAAATTTAAAAGTATTATGACGAATTGATGACTCAGACCATTTCAATAATCAAGGGATCAATACTTACATGTGAAATGTTTAGAATAGCCTTTTTTTACTTAGGTTGTAGATTAGTTTTTGATGACATGCATTTTTTTACTTTGTCCTTTTTCTTGTTGACAATATATATATATAGATGTATATCAGCAAGGATAAATGGATAAAGTTGTTCCTGATTTGGCCTGATGAATACATAGGCAAGAAACTGACAGTTGCTAAGCACCATTAACTCATATCTACACTATCCTGACTTATATATATATATATATATATATATATATATATATATATACGTATGTGAGTGTGTCTGTATGGGTATATGCATGTATATATTGTATATATGAATGTGTACATAAATGTAGATATAAATTAACGTATACACACATACGTAAATTTTTTTTATTAACGAAATGAAAAAGAAAGTTTTTAAATTGCTTGCCCCTTTTTTTTTAACAGGCTTGGAAATTCAAGTATTAATAGAATTAATATTGGCTAAGCATTTAAACAAATCATGGAAGCCACATTCCACAAAAGAGCAGCTGTACGGTCACCTACCTCCCATCTCAAAAACCATACAAATTAGATGAACAAGATATACCAGACACTGCTGGAGAAGCAAGGACAAATTCATCAGCAACATTCCCTGATGGACACCTTCATATGGACGAGCAAGTGTTGCATGACCAGCTAGAACTTATCTGCAACAGCTCTGTACAGACACAGGATGTAGTCTTGAAGATCTTCCAGAACCAATGGACAAAAGAGGAAGATGGGGAGAGAGAGTTAGGGAAAATCTGTGCTTGCAGTACAACATGATAATGATGATAAGATATATATATATATATATATATATATATATATATATATATATATACGAGGGTGGATTAATAATTCCTTGTTTGAAATAATATCACTAGATGTTGAAATTAAATTTCCACTGCATAATTTCTGATCTGAGTGAATAATATTCACTACTGAGTTAGGTTCTATGATGAGGAAGGAGACCACACTGTCAGCTAGAAATCTTTGGAGTGGGTTGACGGCACCTCGGCAGAAGGGTAAGAACTCCCCCACCCCAAGGAGTTTCCTAGAATGACATAAAACAATCTGATAGTGAGGCTTCAGTTCTGGAGCTTGAAGGAATATGGAGTACTCCTTCATGGCTTATACTCCCACTTATACACCGATCTGGAATCGTAGCATCTGTTTGGGTCTCTTCTTTGTGTCAAATAGATTGATTTAATCATTTTCTTTACTAAAAACCATTTATGTGCCGACAAAGGAGCTCTGACTTGTTTAAAATCTTTACCAAAAAACTATTCGCTAATTAATCATATATGTATACACATGTATGTATAGAAACAGGATTTGGCTTTAAATAACCATTAAAGATTGATATGCCATTAAACCAAATAACCTAACCTAATCTAAAAAGGAGATTATGTTGAAACAAATATTTTTTCAGAATAAAACTGCCAACTTATTGATCTTTCTATCAATTTATCTATTTATCTGGAAACATTCAAAGTGTAATGGTTCTTGTCATAAGAAATGAACGTGCTGATGCAAATTTAAATGCTGGACTAGACTGTCTGCATTTCACATATTGATAATACATTTGGGAAAGGTATCCATTCAAATATTCTCCTGTTGTACAACAATGTTATTTTTCAGCAAACATTGAAGTCGTATTTTCATCAAAACTGATTCTAACATTTAAGTTCTTCCTTCCCATCATAATATCACTTTTATTTAGTTTTATTTACGGCTTGCACTACATAAGTAAAACTTTTCAAAGACTAGATATTAGAATCAATAATAATAAAATCTGATCTTCGATTGCAGATTGACTAATTAAGAACTGTAAGAATGACAACAAGTTTAGGATCAACCCATTTTCCATCCTAAGCAAATCACACTTCATTTCGTTTAAATATTTTTGAAACTATGTTTATCAGGTTGAGACAGTTTTTTCCTTAGCAAGTTGAGGGACTTAAAGTATGTTCTATCTTAACCCCATTTTTTTTTTGATTACCAATCTTTACTCCCTACATATAGTTAGCCTTTTTTCTTTTAAATCATATTTCGGTATAAGCTCTGATAAGCAAAGTGCAAAATCAGTTAGCTAGCTTTTTCCATCTTCTATATTTTAATTTTCATCATAATTAGTAAATATGATCTTTTTAAAGCTTTATATATATATATATATATATATAAATATATATATATATATATGATTTCAAAGCAAATAGTTTGCAGGTAACATTACTTTTAAAAGAGTTGTTTGAGCTCATTTATTTGCACACAGTTAAACAGCTTCAAGTATTTCTATCAAACACTAATAATTCTATTTAATATTAATCATTATATCTGGACACAATTAAATTGTTTCAAGTATTCCTCTCTAACACTAATGATTTTGATTGATATTAATCACTTGTTTGCTCACAGTTAAAAGGCTTCAAGTGTTGATCTTTAACATAACCAATTCTATTTATCAAGTATTTATATGTGATATGAATAATTTGCGCACAGTTGTATGGGGGAGGGAATCCCTGTAGTTAATGTGCCAGACTACAACATCATAGTAATGAGATTGAAACCAATCATGCTATAAAATTCCCTTATGGACAAATGCCCCTGGGAAATATATGAATCCCTTTACCCTCACCAGCAATAGGTTAAATAGTACCACCGCTGTTCTTCTACACAGCTAGCTTTGTCATTAAATAACCCACAAAGGTTTATATGCCATTAAATAAAGAAATCAACACAAACGGATTTTTAGTTTTAAATAACTTATAATAATTCTTAAAGGATGATTTACAGTTCTATTTTACGTATAGACAGAATCCTAAAACCTACAACAAATCTTATGTCAGGGTGAACTGTGAATTCTGTAAAGCTCTAGTAGCAGAGCCTCTCCATCAATTGCCATTTAGTGTCATACCTGGTACATACATTGGTAGGGGGTCTTACCTCTATACAGAAGTACATCATTATCATTATCTAAGTGTGCTGACAGCACAGATTCCTTTAAATCATTCTCACCATCTATCCCTAGTGGTCATCTCACTCACTAGGTTCTCTAGACAGCATCCAGTGTTTGCACAAAGCTGATGAATGTAAGTTTTTGTTGTTTGGCCAACACTGGTGCGTCCATATATAGGAGTCCATGGAGGTACCCATGGTGTAATGGTTATCATCACAGGAAATGGACACGGCGATACGAGTTCAAATCCTGGACAAGACTCATTGCATTTCATATAGCACTAATACCCTTGGGAAAGGTATGAATCCAATTATTCTCTCTCCAGCTATGGGTAAATAGTAGGGCAGACTAGGTTCTTCAGCCTTGGTGAGGCAACTAGTCTAGGAGAAGGAAAACTCTGAATTCAAACCTGTTAAACTCCGTTTAAAAATTGACCTTGAGTTATATCCTGCCTGAGCGGAGGGGTTGGGTAAATATGATATATAGGAGTCCATGGGAGAATGTTGTTTATATGAGTTCTTCCTTATTTCTCAAGTAGTGCTCTCAGATAGTTTGCAAGATGAGAACAACTGCTGTTTCATTGCGTGCTGCTTCCAGGATTTATCCTAAGCAGCATCTTCGTATAGTTTCCATCTTGCTTTTTTTTTCTGCATTTTATTTGAGTCTAAGTGATACAACCCAACAGTAGTACTGACATAGGTTCAGCTTTGAAGAATTCCCATTTAATGATCTGTTTTTTATGTTAAAATGCTCGAAGTAAAGGAATAAAGAAACTTCCAGTACAACTTGCAATTTGATAATAATAGTATGGTATCTGTTTTTAGGTTTATGTTATTAATGATCTAATTACAGAATGATTGAATGTCTGAGCAGAGAAATTACTGTCGGTAGTAAAGTATCTTATTAGTATCATTATTTCATGGGTATCGTCATTTTCATTTCTTTTTCCTTTTCCATCATGATTTTTATTGAGTTTTCATGAGACAAAATTTCAAAATATAAAGTATTCTGTTAAGAACATATCCTACATTTACCTTCAAGGTAAGCTACACAAAATTTCAAAATGTAAAATAGTAAATTTCCGAACTAAAACAAAAGCACCTAAGGTGATTATTATTTTTTTTAAAGTCCTTTTTTTTAGATCGATGGTTTTAATAACATTTTTGAAAAATATCTTTTCAATTTAATTTTCAGATAATTATAATATAAATTTTATAAATAGAAAGTGACTTGACATCATGCTTAATGGTGCCCTTCAGCGGCCTTTAAGCAAATTATTATTATTATTTTTTCATTGTTAATAATAATAATGATGATAATAATAATAATAACAATAATGATAAAGTTTCTTGTAAGTAAAGCAAAATATATAAATCAATTTTGAGGGCTTAAGGGAGTCTTGCCATTTTGTAATCTCCAAAAGAACGCACCCAGCAAATTTTGTAAGATGGAAAAAAAATTTAATAACAACAATTGTGATTGCAGTAAATTGATGAGAAAAGCCAAAAAAAAAGATTTAGAATAAGGCAAAACAAATTCATATATCCTTAACAAAATTTACTGACACTGGGCCGGGGGAAATCTTCTAATAAATGCACATGAGAAGTGATAAAATTTGTTGAAATCATCTTTAATAAATTGGAGAGAGTGGAGAATCAATATAATTTTTACTCATAAAATAAGCAAAAAAAAAGTAAAAGAAAAAAAATTGAAAACCAAAAAAAAAAAAAAGATTTTGGGATGGACAAATAAAATAGAGTGGTGTCTTGAGAAAAAATAATAATAATGAGGTTCCATTTTGGGGTAGAGATGGAAAGAGAAATTTACAGAGAGATTTGATAACAAGATGGACGCCAGAGAACAAAGGGGTTGTCAGAAAAGGAAATTCCTGGGGGTTGCCAAGAACTTGTTATCTGTATAACTTGTCAATAAAAATAAAAAGAAGTAAAAAATACTCGGAAGATTCTGGACAAAGTGCTGCATCCGTAAATTACATATTTATTTTTTTTTTAAACATCTTTATTTCAATTTCTTTGTTATTTTTTTTCTCTATACTTCTTTCATTTTGATGATAAAGAATTCCTTAAAAAAAAAATTCTTATCTTACTCAGTGGTCCATTTTAAGTGATGATTTTCTTTTGCCTCTATTCACTTTTGATCTGACTTTCTTCTTCATCTCCAAACTATTCCTATATAATCTATTGATAATTCCAAATAAAATTATCTAAGAAAATAGAACTTTTTTTTCCTATTCACGAGTTATCTGTCGGAACTGAGTTATGATCTGAAGTTTATTGGCAAGAAAAAATAAAATTAAGGGACAGAGTTCAAATCCAACTTGAAGCATTAAAGATGTCAATTTACCCTGAAGTCAATGACATTGACAGACATCTTAACATAGAAATCTTATTACTTGTATGCCACAAGAATTAACAGAGAAGAGATTAGGTGAGTGAGTAGAAGAGCTCTACTGAAAACTAACTTGTACATCCAGACAGTTGCATCAAAATGCTGTCAAACCCAATATATCGTGTTTGTATGAACCTCTAATTTTCAAAAGCACTGCTAAGATTTTCCTAACATTGTCCAAAATATTATACAACTGGCAATTTTTGCATCAACTTAATTTATATTTGTATATGACCTTTCTTTCCCTCTGTGTGTGTGTGTGTGTGTGTGTGTGTGTGTGTGTGTGTGTGTGCGTACATATATATGTATGTCTATCTATGTGTATATATATATATATATATATCTAATATCTTATGATAATGGAATAGTTAAACTTAAAACTGTTAGATGTCTGATTTTCTGTTTACTTTTTAATGATATATATATATACTTGAAGAAAAACAACAAAACCAGTCACATAGGATTATAAATTTATTTCCATCCTGTTATAGGATACACATTTTTTCTAGTCTACGCATTTTTGAAATTTCCAAAAACACGAAAAAAAATTAACAGGACTTCTTCGGATCTTTTTGATAAAAAAAACTAGAATAGACACAGAAGAGTGGGATGGGGTAGAAGAGGCATGAAGAGTTATCTCATCATTAAGCCCATTTCCGTTTTAAATTTTAATTTCGGTAAGAAATGTAGTAAATTTGTTTTAAAAAAATTTTTTTAATTTTTAATTTTTCATTACATTTTAACCTAAATTACAGATTTTATATTGAATTAGATTTAAACTTCAATTAATAACCTCACTTAATGATACATTAATAGATATATTAAACTAAAACAGATATTTAATTTATTTAAAATATTTTAAAATTTCAAAACTATTTAGAAAGCAGTAATCAGTTACACTCTTTAGAAGTAGTACGTACGTATTATATGTTTTTTCACAATTTTCTATCTAACATAAATCTAAAATAAATTGTTAGATAGAAAATTGTGAAAAAACATATAATACATACGTACTACTTCTAAAGAGTGTACAAAAATGTGTAACAGGATGGAAATAAATTTATAATCCTATGTGACCGGTTTCGTAGTTTTTCTTAAAGAATTTATTGCTCTGTATTATTGTTACATTGAGCTCTTTACCAGGAAAATTTAAATATTCATTCATGAATAATTTCTTGTCCTGATGGAATTACTCCCAACCCCGGTTTAACTGGACCAAGGAATACTATATATATATATATATATACGAGGATCATTAAATATGCTTCCAGACTTTTTTCGTATGGCCACTTTTATTGATAGTACACACTTTAGTCCCCTTCAAAGTAATCTCCTCTGGCTGCAATGCACTTGTTCTACCGTTCCAACAACTTCTGGAAGGCCCCATCGAAGTTCTCTTGTGTGAGTGTGTCAATGACCTTCATTACAGCCTCTTTCATCTCCTCAATTGTCTCATAACGACAACCTCTAAGCTTAGGGAATAAGCAAAAGTCACAGGGAGCAAGTTCTGGACCATAGGGAGGCTGAGGAACTGTCTTGATGCCCATCTCGGTCAAATAGTCTATGACAAGGATGGAATTATGGACTGGTGCATTGTCCTGGTGAAAATACCACTGACCTGATTTGAAGAGTGCTGGCCTCTTTCCTAGGAATCGCTTCTTGAACTCCCTTAAAACCTCAACATACTAACCCTAACCCTAACCCTTTGGCCAATCAACTCTGGTTTATTGACTTCCTTACTCCTCCCACACCTCTCATCATCCCTCACAGACTCCTTGCCTTCCTTGAATCTCTTATGCCACTCAAAAACTGATGCTCAATTCATGCAGGAGGTTCCAGAAGCAGTCTGAAGCATTTCATACATTCCTGTGGCATTTTTTCCAAGTTTAAAACACAATTTTATTGCATATCGTTCTTCTAAAGTGTCCTCATGTCCAGATTGCATTTTTGAAATTCACCAGCTGTGATAATCAGGCTTTAGTTAGGTGTATTCCAATTCCTGCTGTAGCTGTTTATTTGTAACTGAAATCATAAAAATCAGTCAGTTATCGCATAAGATGTATAGCAATAACAATACGACAATTTTAAATTCCTGTATAAAAAAAGTCTGAAAACCTATTGAATACAGCACATATATATATATATTTATATATATATATATATATATATGTACATATATACTCACATGCACACACCCACACACACATATGCATATATATATTTAGTGACTGTAGAAGAAAGTCATCTTGATTTGCAAAGAGTAACCATACGAGCATCTGTGGCTCTTTAGGCCAAGTATATCCTTGCATGTGTGACCAAGGAATTAGTTGCCTTTTCCATTGACATTGACCCCATTCACCTGCTGAGGACTCATATAATTTCTCACATAATTGACATGAATTACCTATAGGTTACTGGGCCATTAACCTAATGGCTCGAGTGTTCACCAATGGCTGGGGTTCAATCCCAGTTTGAGTCATACCAAAGTCTCAAAAAATGGTACTTGATGCCATCTTGCTTAACACTCAGCATTATAAGGTACATATCAAGAGTAAAGTGGAGCAATCCAGGGAGTGGAGTAGTGCCCTCCCCTATGCCTCGGTGTAGTAGCTATTGAAAAGGAAGCCTTTGGGTGACCCTCGACTATGGTCACCAAATTTACTTATGTGTAGGTTGCTGCTGAAGGACTTTTGTAAAACAAATCTTTGATAGTTTGCTGTCGAGAGATCTCATCCGACCAGCAAGTCTGGCTTTGGATAAACAAAACTTATTACATTGTTGCAAACATGTTCAGTCTGCAAAGTGTCAGCTACCAAGGGCGAGTCCTGTTTGTGATTAAAAGCTTCGATTTTCCATGCTTCAAATTCTTTATGGCTTTTGTTGATCCCTTTCTTTCAAGTTGATTGATTTACTGTTATCTGCTCCCAGTTCCCAGTATCTATACTGTGCTTCCTGAGGTGGTTTTTCAAAGACATATATCATGACATTTTAATCATTAAGGGTTTTTGGACTATTGTCTTCATCTTTATTGCTATTTCCACAATGTTTCATCCGATATGTCCTCTGGCCTTCTTTAGCAGGACACATAGTGTAACGGTTATAGGCGTTGGTTCCCTAAGCTTCTAAAGAAACAATCATCTGAAGGTTTTAGGTTCAATCCTGTCGGCAGGCAAGTAACAATACAGGAATACTTAACATTTGTACTTGGTTATGGCGAACAGAATCAGAACAGGCGACCCCCGTGGATTCAATAAAGGATGTAGTTCGAAGTTCTGTGAGAGTTCCCGAGTTCGACAAACACCTAGGAAGGCCAGAAGACATATCAGCTGAAACATTGTGGAAATAACAATAAAGATGAAGACAATAGTCCGATAACCCTTAATGATAAAAATCATCAAGCTTCATCTCAGAAATTTAGACAACAGATATCTTGACAATTTATAAAAATGTAGGGATAACACTAACCTATATATATATATATATATATATACAAGGGTAGTTTAAAAAACTTCTAAAACTTACAGAAATTAAAACTGAAATTTGAATTAGTTTTTTCTTTTTCAAGATGTAGAAGTGTGTTTCCAAAACAAAAATGATCAGCTATGCTCTTCTTTCTGGGTGAGGCTAAGAATCTTTTGAAAAAGCTTTGTATATATATATATATATATATATATATATATATATATATATATAGATACATACATACATACATACATAAAACTAACCCAAAAATATGAATATGTAGCCGTCCAAAACTAAGTACATTAGTCATATCTATTGATGTAATTTTATTTTAGTTGAAAGAATTTCAGTGCTAAGGAGTTAGGTAATAAATAATAACTAACCATATCCATTTTTATAATATGATAAAATCCTCATATTTTTTGTTTAGAAGAAAATAATACTTTTATAAAAAATTGTTTTGGATTTACTTATATGTGGGTGGCATTGTATATATATATCATCATCATCATCATCATGTCGCGCCGTCTGCGCGGATATCCCTGACCGTCTCTCGCCATTTCTCCCTATCACTCATCGCCTCCGGCAGGTCTTCAGGATTACAACCCGTGTCCTCACATAGCTGCTGTATGTAAGTTCGTGCTGGTCGTCCCACACTTGCACATCCATGAGTGGGGGCCCACAGGAGTACATCGCTTATGAGCTCGTCCTTGCTTCTCCAGCAGTGTCCCGCGTGTCTGGTTCGTCGAACTTGTATAGTTTTTGTGATGGGGGGCAAGTGTCCGTATAGTTGGAGTCTCGTGGGGTGTTGTCGCCAGGACTTGTTTAATACTGCTCTCAACATTCTTGTGTAATTTCCGTCCAGCCTCCTCTCCAGCCGCTTCGTAAGCGTCCATGTGGTGCATCCATATAGCAGTATCGACACAACCGCTGCCTGGAAGAAACTGCGTTTCATTTTATCTGTTAGGTCCGACTTCCATATGATCGAGAGCCTATCGATAGCTGTCCATGCCTTCGTCAGTCGTGTGTCGATGTCCTTCTCGGTTGATGAGACGCTACTTCCTAGGTAGGTGAATTTGTCGACTAGTTTCAGAGAGGCTCCGTCTAGTGTGGCAATGTTGCCTGTTTGGTTGTAACACATATATTCGGTTTTGTTTGCATTGACATGTAGGCCAATGCCAGCTGCAGCTCGTTCCAGACTATGTAGTAGTGTCTCTGCTTGATTAGGCGTATTCGCTAGTAACGCCAAGTCATCAGCGTAGTCGGCGTCCGTGATTGTTTTTGCGGGGTACCTTTTGCTTCTTCTCTTAGTCAGCTCAAAGCCATTTTCTCTGATTTTGTCGATCGATTGAAAATATTGTATATATGAATTTGCAAAAACATAAAATCTGTTTGCTATTTTAAAAAAGTAAATGGTCCATAAGGAATGTTGGACTAAAGGGACCCAAATGGAATTATAAGTTTGACAATTCTTCCAAATATCTTTAGAAGTTCCTCTTTGTAATCTCCTTGATTGATGCTCAACCATTTTTTAGGTGAGATAAATAAGTTTTCTTTTCATTAGATTCTATGTAAATATAGTCATGGTTATCATCATATAAAATGGCATTGGTTGGTTTGTTTAGTAATTGTCTATATTGTCCAACAGACACATGGCCAAGGTGACTAAGGCGTTGAATCAAAAATTGGAAGTCCCCCAAGGTGCTGAGTTCAATCCTGAGTGCAGTGGCAGTGACAAAACAATGGCAGTGACAGCGTCGATAGCAGCAGCAGCGACAGCATTAAGCAGTAGCAATGGCCTTAATGGAATAAGAACATGGTACCCCCGGAACAATAAAGGGTTGGGTTCGAAATTCCAGAGTTCCCGAGTTCGCGATAAACCTGAAGAAGGCCGGAGGATCAGACGGCTGAAACGTTGTGAAAAAAACAACCTAGATGAGGAGGTCAGTCCGAAAAGCATAATCAATGAAAACACCTCATCCCAAAAATATAGACAATTACCATCAATCGTTGGTTTGTTTGTTTGTTGGTTGAGTTTTATGGCATATCAACCTTTCAAGGTTATTTATTTCCAAATCTTATTTTTATATATATGCTAAATATATGATTTGTAACACATTTTGTAGATACACACAGTTAAAGGATCAGTTTTATTTCTAACAGTTCAATTTAGCTAAAGTCTACAAAATTAAATGGTTGCATGTATTGCTATGTATCATGTACAATTCAATTAAATATCTGTCATTAGTTTCAAAACTCAGTCATATTTTTACACATAGTTAAATGATCAAACAGTTCTTTTTCTAACAATTCAATTTAGCATAAGTCATTTGTTTGCACTCAGTGAAAATATCAAACAGTTCTATTAGACCGATAGATAGGACCCTATCAGGTAATACCATTCTGGATCAGAGTGGACCTGGGAGGGAAGGCAATGAAGGCATTTTCCAAAGCACAAGCATTACTGGTGCCTCAAATCAGATTGTTTAGGACGCACGTTTGGGAGGACATCTTACACCTCAGCAGAGATGAGGTCAGTGTATGCTGTGGTCCCCCCCCCCAGCAGATTGGGCTGGAAATGGCATTAGTGACTCAACTTCGAAACCTGGATAAAACTGTTTGTATTTCACTTTGCATTTATATCTTTACAAAAGGCTTAAATCAGTGTTAGACAAACTAGGTTCTTCAGTTTTGGTAAGGCAACTATTTGATAAAGAAAGACTTTGAATTTAAGCCGTCTGTACATAACTTAGATATGACCTTATGTCACATTCTGCCTGTTCGGGTTAAGAAAATGTAAATATGATTAAAATGCTAAGTGTAATGCAATAAAATATGGTTCTTCTGGGATAATGTTCATATTTCAGATCTAAATATGAAGATATTAGAAGTAAATCGTCAGTTTCTTCAAATACTTATAAGCAGTACTACAGAAACATATATAAATTACTAACATAAATTAGAAATTTATAC
>CAUZXS010002984.1:90000-125000 GCA_963585895.1 Sepioteuthis lessoniana | reverse complement strand
AAAGTTTTAAAATAAAGCTGTAGTGTTGTTTTCCTAATCTTGGACAAGACTGCCTACATTTCATTTTGCTCTTTGCCTTTAGGAAAGGCAGGAATCTTTCTCTTCTTTCTTCAGGTAAGGGTAAAATTAAGTAGAAGACTAAGCAACCAACCTAGGAGAAAGGAAGACTTTTAATTCAAACCAGCTCTACTCCATAAAAAAATTGGCCTTAAAAATAGAAAATGTACAACAAAATGAACAAAAAAAATGGGATCAAAACTGGATTCAATGTTTAAGACAGAAATGTAAAAAATTGGCTGAATGAAATGGGATATATGAAGAAAAAAGCCAAACAAAAACCAAAACTAACACAAACAGAAGAAAATGTAGTTAAAGGGTGCTAAGAATGAGAAACAATCATAACATGTGGATAACTGGATGAAAGTGATGTTCAGTGAGGACGCAAGATGTTGCAAGTTTTGTGGAGTGCCTTTCAAATGAAACTTAAAAAGCAAATATAAGGATCGTTAAATCGTATGGGTACTTTTATTGATAGTACACACATGAAACTCAAGTCCCCTTCAAAGTAATCTCCTCCAGCTGTAATGCATTTGTTCTACCATTCCAACAACTTCTGGAAGGCCCCATGAAAGTCCTGTTGTGTGAGCGTGTCAATGACTTTCATCACAGACTCTTTCATCTCCTCAATTGTCTCATAACAATAGCCTCCAAGCTTAGGGAATAAGCAAAAGTCACAGGGAGCAACGTCTGGACTATAGGGAGGGTGAGGAATTGTCTTGATGCCCATCTTAGTCAAATAGTCTATGATAAGGATGGAGTTGTGGACTGGTGCATTGTCCTGGTAGAAATGCCACTGACCCGATTTGAAGAGTGCTTGCCTCTTCCGATGGAACCTCTTCCTGACCTCCTTTAAAACCTCAACATAGTAACCAATCAACTCTGGTATATTGACTTCCTTACTCCTCCCACACCTCTCATCATCCCTCACAGGCTCCCTGCCTTCCTTGAGTCTCTTATGCCACTCAAAAACTGATGCTCGATTCATGCAAGATGCTCCAAAAGCAGTCTGAAGCATTCCACACGTTCCTGTGGCATTTTTTCCAAGTTTAAAACAGAATTCTATTGCATATCGTTCTTCTAAAGTGTCAGATTGCATTTTTGAAATTCACCAGCTGTGACAATCAGGCTTTAGTAGGGTGTATTCCAGTTGCTGCTGTAGCTATTCATTTGAACCTGAAATCATAAAAATTGGTCAGTTATCTCATAAGATGTATAGCAATAACATACTGAATTTTCAATAGTCTATGACAATCTGTTTGTTATTTAATACCAAATCCTGTTTATACAAATATATTAGATATATATGATTTGTAAACATAAGTCAACAAAATTAAAAGGTTCCAAACATTGCTATGTATCACTCACAAATCAATTAAACATCAGTCATTTGTTTTTATACAGTTAAATGATCAAACAATTCTATTTCAAACAAATCAATTTAGCTCAAGACATTTGTTTGCACACATTTTAAATGTCTGTTTGACCCATAGACAAGACCCTATCAGGTGCTACCTCTCCAGGTCAGAGAGGACCGGGAAGTGATGGCAATGAAGGGGTACTCCACATTCCCCAAATCTCCAGCATTACTAAAGCCTCACCATCAGATTGTTTAGTGTCATATCCAGGACACTTGTAGTGGGGGAAGTCTTATCCCTCTGCAGAGATGCAGTCAGTGTATATTACAGCTCAAGCTGACAGGGCTGAGATGAAATAGGATTTAAGCATTTTGTCAAGAAAGACATTTAACAGTCTGGTTCAAAATCCAATTAAAAAACTTGTCAAGGAAATTTTAGAAAATGACCCATCAGAAAGCTTCATAAACCAAAGATGTCTTAACTACCTTTCTGGAATTTGTGACCACTTCTTTAAAGAACATTGTGTTAAATTAGTGACATCCTTAGGTGAAAGAATTAAGGCGGTTATAAAAATTATATCATTAATTTGAATAATCTAATCTTGTTTTTTGAAGGAATATTTCAAGAAGCCAGAATGTTCAGCTATTAAAGAAAAATGTGTTGTACCTTACCTGCTATTAGTTTATTTACTGCTAAATAAAAACCAAGAAGAACATATATAAAGTGTGTTAATTCCTTAATTTTTGCCAAGACCAGTATATATATATATATGTGTGTGTGTGTGTGTGTTATAATATTTTATAATTTGAATGGGGATAAATATTTTAAAATATGTATTGTCACAGAATGTACAAAGTTGTGCAAACATTAATTTGTTAGCAAATTGCCCGAGTAAATTGACAAAATTCCTTTGCACCAGATGTGAAATAATGCCCTATGACACAATAAGTTATCTCATCTGTGCCACTTAACTGACAGACAATTTGCATTGATGTGGGAGCTCATCTGTGCAAATTAATTTGCTAAGTTCAGTTTCAACATCTGTAGTACTAAACTGATGACTTACTAAAACACTTTATCTCATCTGTGGTACTGAACTGATGACTTGCTGAGATGTGTTTGCTTATCCATGGGAGTAAACAGCTGAAGATAAGTTATTTCATGACACTGAACATATCAAAGCAATTAATTTCCTTGTACCAGCAACTCTAAACAGACTAATAACAGTATGAATAAATTTTATAAGTATGACCTGATTGGTTTGGTTTAGTTTGGTTTTATGGTATATCAACCATTGTAGGTTATTTAATGCCAAATCCAGTTTGTACATATATATCAGATATGATTTGTAAACATAAGTCAACAAAGTTAAACTGTTCCAAGTATTGCTATATATCACTAACAATGTAATTAAACACCAGTGATTTGTTTACACACAGTTAAAGGATCAATCACTTCTATTTCTAACAATTCAATTTAGCATAAGCCAACAAGCTTAAATAATTACAACTATTGCTATGTATCTCTAACAATTCAATTAAACATCAGTCATTTGTTTAAACATAATTAAATCATCAAACTGAACTATTTCAAGCAATTCAATTCATTAGTTGTCTAAATTTTTGCGACGAAGCTTGATGATTTTTATCATTAAGGGTTTTCGGACTTTTGTCTTCATCTTAATTGTTATTGTTATTTCCACAACATTTCGGCCGATATGTTCCCCAGCCTTCTTCAGGAATACTTAACACTTGTACCCTGTTATGGCTGATGGAATCAGAACAGATGACCCCCATGGATTCAATAAAGGATGTAGTTTGAAGTTTAATTTCCCAAGTTTGGCAAACATCTGAAGAAGGCTGGAGGACATATTAACCGAAACGTTGTGGAAATAACAATAGCACTAAAGATAAAGACAATAGTCTGAAAACCCTTAGTGATAAAAATTCAATTTATCATGATTGCCCAGTCGGCTGGGGCTGTAGAATACACCAACTGCACTTCTGCAGAGGGGTAAGACCTGATATGACCTGATATGACACTAAACGAATTTGATGGTTAGGTTCTAGCAATGCTGGAGCTTTGGGGAATGTGGAGTACCCCTTTATTGTCATTGCTCCCAGGTCCATTCTGACCTGGAGTAGTAGCACCTGATAAGGGTCCTATCTATGGGTTAAATTGAGCTAAACAGTGGTTGGCATTTACTATTTTTATACATTTACACTGCGTATTTATGCTGAACTGAATTGTTTAAAAATAGAACAGTTTTGACATTAAAACTGCATACTAATGCTAAACTGAATTGCTCAAAATAGAACTGTTTTGACATTTAAACTGTGTACTTATGCTGAACTGAATTATCTGAAATAAAACTGCTTGACATTGTGCGAAAACCCTTAATGATGAAAATTGAATTTATCATGATTGCCCAGTCAAATGGGACTGTAAAATACACTAACTGCACCTCTGTAGAGGGGTAAGACCCCCCCCCCTAATGAATGTCCTGTAATGACACTAAACAGTCTGATAGTGAGGTCCCAGTAATGCTGGGACCTTGGAGAATACGGAGCACCCCTTCATTGCCATTGCTCCCAGGTCCACTCTGGCCTGGCGTGGTAGCACCTGATAGGGCTCTATCTATGGGTTAAATAGAACTAAAGGCATACCTATGCTAAACTGAATTGTTTGATTTAAAGAAATTGCTAGAAATAGAAATGTTTTTGACAATTAAACCGTACTTACATTTAAGCTGTGTGCTTATGCTAAACTGAACTATTTGAAATTGAACTGTTTTTTGACATTGAAACTGTACTTACACTAAACTGAATTGTTATATATAACTGCTTGAATAAACTGAATAGTTTGAAATAGAAATGTTTTTGACAAACTGTGTACTCATGCTTAACTTAATTGTTTTAAATAGAACTGATGATTTACATAAAAATGGATTTGGTGTTAAATAACCTACAAAAGTTGATATGCCATAAAACCAAACCAAACCAATCAATTTATCATGAATACACAGGTTAAATGTCAAACAGTTATTTTTTACCCATAGATAGAACCCTTTCAGGTGCTATCACTCCAGGCCTCATTGCAAGTTTATTTCATGAATATTTTGTTTTAGTGATATGTTTTCAGCAAAGTTCTTTATAAGTTCAAGAGAAATAATTAGTATTTTTGAGAAAAGATTAAATACTGGCAGTTATAGAGTTAAAACTCATACATCAACAGATATAAATAATTATTTTTTTTTGTTTTGTCGGTTTAATCAACTTCATGGTTTTTCTAATGCCAAACCCATCCTTGAAGAAGAACAGTTGTGGTACTATTTAATCTGTTGATGGGAGAATTAGAGGAGGTTCATACCTTTTCCAAGGGCATTAGTCCAAAAGTGAATGTAACTGGGTAAGTGGAGTACAAACTTACTTATTTCAATGTTGCAATCCAATATGTAAATCACTACATGACAGTAATGCCCCAGCCTAATTTTTTCTAATTAGGATTATCAAATGGTCATGGCAGTTTCTAAAATAATTCCTATATTAAAAATTATAAAGATGATCATAATAATGACAACAATATAATGGAAAGTTCCTTGGTTCCTCTGACTGATAATGACCATTCACAAAGATCTTTTCTCTCTTTTCTTTCTTCCAGCATTTTTGGTGACAGTAGCAATGTGGTATCTATTTTTGCATCATTCTGATAAACCTGTGCCCCAAATGCATTGTCTTAGCCAAACTTGGCACTGCTGCCAAGTGGAAGAGATGATTGGATCATGGGTCAGCTGACATAGCACCTGTTCATTGCCAGACCATCATAACAACACGCAATGTGTTCTCTCTGTGCACATTGGCCCCTATCCATCTTTTGCGGGGGGACTAGAACTTGGGAAATGGGAATTGCTTCTTCCCATACACTTCGATTCTTGCAGACTAGTCATTTTGGAATCTAAGAACTCTCAATGCACAAGTAGAGATTGCATTCTTTAAAGCTGTTGTATCTTCATTCAAGAATGATAAATATATGCCTTTTAAATGGATGAGCCATGAATTTTATTGGCTATTTAAGAATATTTACCAAAGAGTCAAAGTGTGTTTTTTTTATGCTGTATAAATTAGTAGAATCAATTTTATTTTAGAAAGGTTCATATTTTAAGAAATCAGGTGGAAATTCCATTTGAAATAAGATAAAAGGCTTGAAGGTGAGATTTTAGATTTGGTAATTATTGCAAATTCTGAACTTAAAAGGAATTGTAGGCTATAGAAATGTGCAAAAAATATTTGAAATATAAAAATATCAATGCTTATGACTGCTGGTAGATGGAGCTAAAATTGTCTGTTCTTAGTCGAATTTAAAATGATTATATTTTTATTATTATTTACTATTATACTGACATATGTTCATATATACATATATACATATGTGTGAATGTGTGTATGTGTGTGTGTGTGTAAGTATGCGCATGTATACATATGTAAATTTATTTTTTGATTCAAATACATATATGATGTATGTTTGTAAATCCATATCCTCAAATACAGAGAGCCCAACAGATTCATATATATATATATATATATATATATATATATATATATATATATATATATATATATATAAAACATACAAAAGTATGCCTGAATAGATCTAAATACAGACACATTATTATATATCTATCTATCTATCTATATATATATATATATATAAACACACACATACACACATGTACAGACACATATATGCACACAAAAATGCACACACATATATGCACATATATTTACATGCATACACTCTCATATGTATATATAGACATATATACTCAAAGGAGATATTCTGTAAATGTAGTTCTTTGGGTGAAAATATATATATATATATATATATATATATATATATATATATATATATATTTAAAACAAATTTTATAATAAATCTGCATATTGGGTTTGTTTTAGTTTGTTTTCTTATTCTTTTTTTCTCGTTTTTAACGTGAGATTATTTTTGAAAAAATCAAAATTTGCTTTTGTGAACTTTCAGCTAAGATTGGTCATTATCAAGGACAAAGATGAATGTTTGGTATCCTCATGAAAGAACAGTGGTGCTTCTGCTTAACCCATTGTTGAGGCAATACGGGGGTTCATACTTTTTCCCAAGAGTATTGATCCAAGAATGGACACAATAATGTGGTTTCAAATCTTTTTGATCAAGAGCATAAAACTCAGGGATTTGTCTTATTTTTTTAATATTTTGATATTGTGATAATTTTTTCAACACTTTTTTTATATTGGTAAAACCATCATATATCAGGTATTATCATTATTTTACTGATTGTATAACTGTTTTAGATTTTTGATTTTATTTTGATTTTTCAAGCAATGTCTGTGTGTGTATATATATATGTTACATATATATGTGTGTGTGTATGCGTGTGTTTGTGTGCATATACGAATGCCTGCTGAGTCAGAAAAAAATCAACCTTGGGTTCACCTAAATGAATAATCAGGACATTTCTAACTTAAGGAGGGTTGGACCAAACTATATCCTATTGATTAAAAAAAACCACTAAGAAAAATAAAATTAACATAAAAAAGAAAAATATGCATATATATATATATATATATATATATATATATATATACTCAAAGGAGTGTAAAAGTAATTGACACATATCAAATTTTCAGTGGCTTGTATATTATAAAAGATAGATTGATACGGTATTGGGCAGTTCGGTTTGTGTAATAGTTTGCATGCAAACCTACAAGAGTGAGTTCAAGTCTCATTAGGTGCCCCATTCATATGGCCTTGTGCCATATCTATGTAAAAAATCTTTTTAAGTTACAACATAACATTGATACAGTATTGCTCATAAATAAGTAGCCTTGTGCTAACCTATTATTTAAAATATTGGCTATAAATAAGTACACACCAAATAATTTTTTTAAATATAATTTTCTTCCAAACCAAAATCATCAGCATTTGATTAATGGAACATTATTCCCTCAAAAGATTTAATATAAAGTATTATTTATTAAAAACTTCTATAGCATTGAAATTCCCTAACTAAAAATATTTATTTTCATTTTTCTCAAATTCATATACACAGGTTGGTTGAAAAGTTCATAGGATGACTAAGATACTCTGAATGTAACCAAATGAGGTTTATTTTTAAACATAGTCTCACTTGCAGTCCACACTCTTCTTTCATCAGTGTTACAGTGGTTGGATCTCATTGATAAAAAACTTATTGACAGCCGGTATGACATCATCATCTGATCATTTTAGCCAATGAACTTTTAAGCCAACCCTTGTATGTCATCATCATCATCATGTCGTGCCACTAGCACGGACATCCCTGATCCTCTCTCGCCACTTCTCCCTATCGTTTATCACCTCTGGCAGGTCTTCAGGATTACATCCTGTATCCTCACATAGCTGCTGAATGTATGTTCGAGCTGGTTGTCCTGCTTTTGCCCGGCCATATGTGGGGGTCCATAGGAGTACATCACTTATGAGCTCGTCCCTGCTTCTCCAGCTGTGTCCTGCATGTCTGGTTCATCTAACTTGGATAGTTTTCGTGATGGGAGGCAGGTGGCCATATAGTTGATATGGGCTATAAGCAAACAGGTGACATCACCACACAAGACAGAACTCCTCTGAAACTAGTAGACAAATTCACCTACCTAGGAAGCAGCGTCTCATCAACCAAAAAGGACATCGGCACGCGGCTAACAAAGGCATGGACAGCTATCGATAGGCTATCGATCATATGGAAATCAGACCTGACTGATAAAATGAAACGCAGTTTCTTCCAGGCAGCGGCCGTATCAATACTGCTGTATGGATGCACTACTTGGACGCTAACTAAATGGCTGGAGAAGAAGCTAGATGGCAATTACACAAGAATGCTGCAAGCAATATTAAACAAGTCCTGGTGGTAACACCCCACAAGGCACCAACTATACGGCCACCCTTGTATGCAGCAGTCCAGAAATACGTACTACCCTTATAGGTATTTATGTAGTTTTATTTTTAGTAACAGATTTTCAATACTCTAGAGTTTGGTCATAAATAAAATTGAATAATATCCATTTTTATTTCTACCTTGTTGTTCCATGAGAAATGATAAAATGCCAATATCCTTGGTTTAGAAGAAAATTAACATTTTATAAAAATTTTTAAGGTATGTCATCATCATCATCATGTCGTGCTGGTAGCACGGATATCCCTGACCCTCTCTCGCCACTTTTCCCTATCGTTCATCGCCTCTGGCAGGTCTTCTGGACTACATCCCGTATCCTCACATTGTTGCTAAATGTATGTTCATGCTGGTCGTCTTGCTTTTGCTCGGCCATATGTGAGGGTCCATAAGAGTACATCACTTATGAGTTCGTCCCTGCTTCTCCAGCAGTGTCCTGCATATCTGGTTTGTCTAACTTGAATAGTTTTCATGATAGGAGGCAGGTGGCCGTACAGTTGGTGTCTTGTTGGATGTTGCTGCCAGGACTTGTTCAAGATTGCTTGCAGCATTCTTGTGTAATTACCGTTTAGCTTCTTTTCCAGCCATTTTGTTAGAGTCCATGTAGTGCATCCATATAGCAGTATCAATGCGACCGCTGCCGGGAAGAAACTGCGTTTCATGTACTTATACTTATATCGGTGATGGTGTAAATGAAATCTCAAGATCAATAAATAGATAAATTGATTGGTAGATGGATTTTAGCTGAGATTTATTTTAGCACATTTCAGTTCTTGAACATTGAAAACCAAAAGAAAAAATACATTATCATTGACCAGTGTTTTTGCAAGTATTACTGACAGAATAAGACTCTTATATATATATGTATATATACATATAAGTGTATTGCTAATGTCTTTATTATAGTTTAAAGTAATCTCATAACTTTTTGGTGAGGTTTTATAATTAAAGAATGTATATAAAAATGGTATTCTAACCAAAGAAGTCTAAGTGAATTTAGGAAACAAAAAAAAGGTTCTAGGAAACAAATCTATTAAAGCTTATAACAAGCCATATTGTTATCAAGGTTATCTCACAATATCTAATGGCCTTGAACCATCTTTACCTTAAATGGCATGGTAAATTAGTTGACCAGTTCACATACCTGGGCAGCAGTATTTCATCTACTAGTGAAGGCAAGCATGGACTGCTATCGACAGGTTATCAATAATGTAGAAATCAGATCTCAGTGATGAAATAAAAGAAGTTTGGTTCAGTTTGATTGTGTTTTATTGCACATCAAACCCTTGTGAGTAATTTAATGCCAAATCCTATTAATATGTGTATTAATTAGATATATGATTTGTCTGCACATAAGCCAGAACTCATTAGTTCTCACACAGTTAAATGGTTTAAAGCATTGCTTTTTAACTCTAATGATTAGATCTAATATTAATAATAAACCCTAGTAAAAGACTGAACAGGTCTATTTGACTGATCCATAAGACCCTATCAATTACTACCACTCCAGGTCAGAGAGGATCTGGTATAATCTAATTAAACAGCTCATAGGAAATTGAATGAATAAGGGAATAAATAAATTAATCAGACAGTAGTTGCTGAATAATAAGGCAGAAGTACTCGTACATAAAAATGATTTTGGAAAACTGGAAGTCCGAAATTTTGTGCACATGCGCGGAGCGAGCGGTAGTTGATATTTCTACTCTTGACCCAATAGGTAGAAGTGAGGGGACATCTTTTGTTCTTTTGGAAGTCAATTGTGATAAGGTAAAGATATAAGTTGAACAAGAACCATGAAGATGTAAGGAGACGGAAGTTCAGTTTAGTGGAGGTGTTCCAAAGGGGGCATTAGACTACATGAAAAGCATGTTAGGACCAGGAAAAAATTCAAGGTTTGTATCTGTTCACTTTTTTCTCACTAGGATATGTTGCTTATAATTGTTTAGCAGACGCGGTTATCTCATGTTTCCATACTCCCTTTCTTTCTCCTGGTGACTATTTGCTATCTAGTAGTATATAAACCTTTGTATAGTTCAGAGTTTCCTGTTCATCAACTTATTACTATTGTGGGGTCATAACGGTGTCAAAAAGTCTCTTTAGTACTGAAATGGTATCCAGGGAAAAATGGTAATAATGTGGTAACTCCGCATTCCCCAAACTCCAAGATTGAAACCTCGCCATCAAATGCAGGTTAGTTATACCAAAGAGACAATAAAACAGGATTTCATCCAAGCTGTGGCAGTGTCAGTACTTCTGTATGGATGCACCACCTGGATGCTAACAAAATGCACGATGAAAAAGCTTGATGTGAACTACACAAGGATGCTATGTGCTGTTTTAAACAAATCCTGGAAACAATTCTTCAAAAATTGCAACTGCGTGGCAACTCACCTCCCATCTCACAAAGCATCCAACAAAGATAAACTAAACATGCTGCTACTGTTGGTGATGTAAGCACAAAGTCATAAGCAATGTTCACTTATGGTCTCCGACTCATAGATGCACCAAGGACTTATATTCATCAGCTCTGTGTGAACACTGGATACTTTCTAGAAGACCAGTCAAGAATGAGGAGGATTGAAATAATGGTAAGGAAGAATAAAAAAATCCATACCATCAGCACATATTAACAAAGACAATAAAAGATATATATATCTATATATATATATATATATATATAGATAGATAGATAGATAGATAGATGAAATGTCTCCAGGAGTTAGATAGACTGATGAAATATCTTCATTATATATGATTACCTAATAGAACATAATCATATATATATATATATATATATATAGATTGATAGATAGATAAAATATCTTCGTTAGGAATAATTATCTAATAGAACATAATCATCATAGACGAAAAGATGAAAGGGAATATTTTTTAATTTGTCATTCATCTTAATTCAAATTCATTCCAATGTACAATATCTGATGGGCTTGGCAATTTTAATTTGTATGTTTGAATTTCATTTGTGATAATTTTAGTGAACTTTCTTTTGAAAGTGAAATTAAAAAGAGTTTGTTCAATGTACCTCCCCAATAGAATAAATTTAAGTTTAAGAAAATGTTCTTCAAGATATTATCTCTTTTATCTCAGCCTCTGTCAACTACATCTGCTTGTATGCAAACACACACATACATATATACACACACACACACACACGCATGCAAACACACATACACACACACACACACACACACACACACACACACACACACATAAACACACACATGCATGCATGCACATACACATGCACCTACCCAACAAATATATGTGTGCCCATGTGTATATAATACCGTAATAAAGAAATGGCAAATTTACTAACATATTAAAGTCCGCCTTTGTTAATCTTTAATTCATTTTCTCTCAGGTTCTCTCTCTTATTATACAAGTATAAATAAATAAATATGTATATATTTATATATATATATATATATATATGTGTGTATATATATATTTCGTAGTAAATTTGACTTAATAAAAAGTGAAGAATTCTAATTAACATTTCATTATTATCTCAGAATTGGATTATTAAGAAATTGGATGAGTAAAAAAAGGAAGTTAAGCACAAAAGAAGCTCATTATTTCATTGCAAATTGAACTGGAAATTGTTTTATTCTTTAAGATAAAATATTTTAAATCTTTTACTCATATAAAACTTTTGTTTTGCTCTGTTTTAATTGTTGGATTATTACATACATACTGATATATATATATATATATATATATATATATATATATATTTGGGATGTAAAATATAATGAATAAAACTTATGTCATTTTTCTTCACATTGAGAAAATTGATTGTCAGATGCTTATGTTTTTTAAAAAATTTTAAATGTAATTTTACCTATGGTCATTATTTGACTTTATAGAGTGTTCACAAATGGCCTGCAAGACCAGGGTTCAATCCCGGGTCGAGTCATACCAAAAAAATTAAAAGATAGTACATGATGCTTTCTTGCTTAACACTCAACATTATAAGGTAGGGATCAAGAGTAAAGTGGAACAATCCAGTAGAGTCCTTCTCTACACCACAGTGTAGTAGCTGATGAATGGGAGCCTTTGAGTTGCCCTCGGCTACGGTTGCTAACTTTACTTATATGTATAAACTTTTAAAAAAAGATATATATATATATATATATATATATATATATATATATATATATATATATCTATCATCAAGTCATGCAGATAGCACAGAATCTTTTCACTCTCTCTCACTATCCATCCCTATTATCTATGACTCCTGACACTTCCTTGACTGTATACTGTGTCTGCTCTTAGCTGATGTATATAAGTCTTTACTGATCAATGAAAACAGGTATATCATATGTAAGAGTCCCTCGGAGAATGTTGCTTATGAGTTTTTTCCCAGCAGGGTTCATTAGATGGGAGGTAAGTGGCTATACAGTTGTTATAAAATAGCCGAGGGATTTCGTTTCATGCCTTTGAGTTTAGTTAGGCTGAGAACCTTTCGGCTCAGCACATGGGTTAGTTAGAGGCAATTGAGGCAGGTGTTAACGCAGGTGTGCGCGGGCGGATGGAGGTGCCACTCAGATGTCATAACAGTCCGAGACGATACTGGGTGACAAGGTGCGGGTGACATCACGCACCAGAAGCACGCGGAAGTTTGTGTGAGAATTTGAAGAAAATAAGAGTCGGGTTCTAGATGCCAAATGAGAAGGATCGATTTTGGAGCTCGCATGCGCGAGGCGAACTTGCGCCCTATGGGGGGGGGGCGCTCGAGTTGGGGGCCAAATGAATAAGACAGCATAGAAGATTGTGTCTCTCCTCCATACGTCGAAACCTTTAGCTCAAAGTTAATAAAAAGGTTTCGTACCTGAACAAGAAGTCGTTATGTGTTTTCGAATTCCGAGATTCCTATGTTCTTTATATATTCTATAGTAATGAACATTATATGTCCATTTCGCACATAGTGTTAATTGCGAATATGATACACAGTACTGTTTTGTGGGTTACTGCTTTGAGAATATATTCAAAACAGAACATAGCATTCTTTTGTAATTCCTATCTAGCTTTTTTTCCAAACATTTTGTTAGAGTCTAGGTTGTGCATCTATACAGTAGTACCTACATGACCACAGCTTGGAAAAAATGTTATTTTATCTAATTAGAAAGATCAGATCTCTGCATGTTCGACAATCTATCAGTTGCAATCCATGCCTTTCCTATGTATATGCTGATATTGATTACCAGTAGATGAGACATTGCTACTAAGATATGTGAGGTGGTACATTAATTTCCACTTAAAGTGAAGATTGTTCCTTCTCGTTTAAAACACTTGAACTTTGTTTTATCTGAGGTTTAAGTCTCTTGCTGCATACTCAAGGCTATGCGGCAGGTATTTGGCTTTGGTAAGTGTATTTGTAAGTAGCACGAGATCATAGTTTCTGCAGGATATTGTCCGCTTTTTTAATATGAAACCAAACCAAGAAAATTTCAAATTATGAACACAAAGTTGTTACTTTAAGATATGTTTGCTGAACAAAAGAAATAAGTTGATACCAAAATGAAGACATACGGATAAATTTCTCTTATATCATTTACCACCAAACTATTTCCATATTTATTCTATTCTATTTGGACAGCTCTTTTGGTAGGTCTATAAATATATATATATATATATATATGTATATTTTATATATATTTGTGAAAGTTTTTTTTTCACTTGTAAGTGTCATGTGAACTTTCATCTCGACATGTGACTTTACTGCACTGTACAATTAAAATTTATTGGCTACTTTTCCCACATTTCTGTCTGATGATTGTGCACAAGACATTAAACTTAGAATAATGAACTTTTAGTGTTCATCATTTGATATTTTTCTGAGTTTTATATCTGCTCTGCTGTAGATGTGTTGAGCACTTTTCTTGCAAACTTTTGTCATTTGCATCTTTTTATCTTATGTAATATTATATACGAATATTTGTTTATAAACATATGAAACCCAGTCGGCTTGGGCCATAGAATGTACCCACTGCAGAGAAGTAAGCCCCCCCCCCACACACACATAACAAGTGCCCTGGCTGTGGCATTAAACAATCTGATGGTGAGACTACAGTAGTGCTCGAGCTTTGGAGAATGCAGAGTACTCCTTCATTGCCATTGCTCCCAGGTGCATTCTGACCCCGGAGTGGTAGCACCTGATAGGGTCCTATCTATGGCTCAAATAGAAATGTTTGACATCTAAACTGAGTGCAAACAAATGACTTATGCTAAACTGAATTGTTTGAAATAGAACTGTTTGATCGTTTAACTGTGTTTAAAGAAATGACTATTTAATTGAATTATTAGTGATATATAGCAATGCTTGGAACCATTTAACTGTGGGCAAATGAATGAATAGTGTTGAATAGAATAATTAGTGTCAAACAGGAATAGTTGTAACCGATTCACTGTGTGCAAAGTAATTACTGATGTTACATTGTTACTGTTTCATAGCAATAATTGAAATCATTTAACTATGTATGAAAGAATAAGATCAGGCTTGTTTAAAAATGCCTTTACAAAATGAGTTTATAAATCAAATATAATTAATGCATTTATTAAAACAGGATTTGGCCTTAAACAACCAACAATTATGTTGTATAGCTGTTATACATATACAAATATATGCAGAACATAATCAACACAATGACGAACTTCAATGAATGAACGAATATGCTTCTTTATAAAAAATATAAATCTCTCACACTTTATTCTTGAAAGGGTGATGTTGGTTGTGCGTGAGAGATGAGTTGGAGACTGGGACAGACTGCTATATTGACCCACTTTCTCCTCTTAACCATAGCAGTATTTCTTTCTCACCTTGGCTTGGGTTGCTCAACCATGGGTCACTGAGGGCCCAAACCCATCTGTCTGCCGCTGGCTCTCACTTCGGCATCCTGTCTCCAACTGACTCGAACTGTCTGTGCACCTGGTTATATTATTGTTTAACGCCCACCTGTTTCTGCTGTTCTTCCGCTTATTTGCACAGGAGCATCTTCTGATTGACGGCTCGGTCGAGGGTCAATATATAACAATTGTAGATATGCTAAAAACCCCTCCAAACAAAACAGTTAGCACACACACACATACACACATATATACACATATGCATGTGTGTGTGTTTCAATGCAAACATATATATATATATGTATATATACATACATAAAGTAAGTAAGTTGGTGACCGTTGTCAAGGGTGACCAGAAGGCTCCCTTTTCAATAGCTACTACACTGAGGTATAGGGTAGGCTGCTACTCCTTTCCCTGGATTGCTCTACTTTACCCTTGATACGTACCTTATATTGCTGAGTGTTAAGCAAGGAGGTATCAAGTACAATTTTTAAAGTCTTTGGTATGACTCAACCTAGGATTGAACACAGGTGTCCCGAACCATTGACAAACAATGTACCTACTAGGCCAATGTGTTCAACATACATATATATAAGTATAATTTATGATTTTAAAGATATGCCAAATCCTATTTATTTATTTTTTATAGGCATATCAATTCCTTATGGGTTATTTTAAGGAAAACTGATTAATTTTGTATATTTGATTGTCAACATGGTGCATCTTACTTTTGATTTCCTCGAGAGAGGTGCACTTGCAAACAGTGTTTTCTGTAATCAATACCTTGTAGCAAAATTCACTTTATTTATTGAATGACCCGATTATACATAATTATTATTGTGATTCTTCGATTAATAAACCTCTTGCAGCATAATCCCTTGAGACACTATCAAGATCTTTTACACACATCCTCAAACGTTTATATTTGTGCAAATATTGATATAAATATGTGTGTGTATATATATATACGTATGCATATGTGTATGTGTATGAGTGTGTGTGTTTTCACGCATACATAATATATATCTTTATGTGTGTTACTCATTACTTAAAAGATTGGGGCCACACAATTCTTCTTTTCCTCTTTGAAAGAAGCCAGGTATGTATGCATTGATCTATATATGCAACAACTTCATTTAAAAAAAAATATATATATATATATCTGTATATACACACACACATTGATATATACACACACACACATATATATATATATATATATATATATGCACACATTGATATATACATATATATATATATATATATATATATACACACACACATTGATATATACATATATATATATATATATATGTATATATCGATATATACATATATATATACATATATATATATATCAATGTGTATATATATATATATATATATATATATATATACACACATTGATATATATATATATATATATATGTATATATATATATACATTGTTATATACTTATATATACATATATCTATATGTTTGTATATATCAGTATATACATATATATATATACACACACAGTTGTTTGTATGTATGTGCATATATCTATATATATTAATATTTATATATGAGACATATATATATATATATATATATATATATATATATATATATATATACACATTGATGTGTAGGTATATGTATTTACATTATATATACATTCTTATTCAGATGTGTGCACATTTATGTGTAGATATATGAGTATATATATTTCTTAATCTATATATATATCAATATACATATCCAATACACAAACATATATGTATATGTATATATACTTTGTTGTTTATATGTATGTTTGTGTATATACATATATGTTAATATACATAGAACCATAAAGATATATACTTATATCTATTGGTATTTGATATATATATATATATATATATATATATATATATATATATATATATATATATATATATCAATAAATCAAAACATCTATATATAAGCATTTACATGCCTGTGTTTGTATACATTTGCCCTTGTATGTGTATATATATATGTGTGTGTTTATATAATGATATATATAAATATATTGCCATATAAGGACTCTCTCACACACACACACACACACATACACACACACACACATATATATATATGTGTATATATATACACTAATTCTCTCTCTCACACACACATAACTTATATGCATTTAAAAAGAGGTAAAGAGATAGATAGAGAGAGAGAAAGAGAGAGTGAGTGAGAGAGAGAGAGAGTGAGAGAGATAAAGATACATTCATTCATTCACAAGTTCAGACATATATATATATACATACAACCAATGCTACTTAAATATGCATCATACATCAACCAGTAAATCAATACATTTATCTATATACATGTACACAAACATATGTATATTCACACACACACACACACACACACACACACACACACACACACACATGTCCAACTACTTAGAACACTTAATCTGACCAGTGAAACACTGAAGTACCCATTTGGGTGGCCATTTGTCATGTGAGAAGCAAAAAGGTAAAATTATCCACACGTTTCAGATTGCCAACAGAATTCTTCCTGCATGAAACAAGGACTTTGTAAAATTATGTACAATAGAAAAAAAAAAAAAGAAAAAAGAAAACCTCTGTTCATGTTAACATGCCACTTGATGTGGAGATAACATTTCAGATTTCCATTGACAGAAATGAAATGACAAAAAAACCCAAGGGAAAACATTGATAAATATTGGGAAAGTGGTTTGATAATATTTCCATATCCCACCCATCAGTTTTTTTTTTTTTACTTTTTTTCTCAGTCCATTACAGAACTCGGTCCTACACTCAAGATTTTAAGTAATGGGCCTTCTCCTACTTTAGTGGCCCATGACATATTGGCAAGAGCTTAAATTCTAGAATTCTTTTAGACTTGCCATTACACCATGTGAAGCATCCATAAAACAAATTAAGAAAAATGGCCTTATTGATGTATTTAACTAAATTCTCCGCACAAACAGAATATGAAACAAAGTCAATTCTTAAAGCAGAGTTTAACAGGTTTGAATTCAAAGTTTTTCTTTTCTTAGCCTTTTTGCTATACCAAAGGTAAAGAGCCTAGTATGCCCTACTATTTACCCATCGCTGGAGAGAGTATCGGTACTATGTGAAATGCAAACTGCCTCATCCAGGATTTGAACTCAGTCTGCCTTGTCCATTTCTTACAACAATATCCATGGGACTCTAAGTGCTTCCTGATCTTATACAATTTACTTCTTTCAAATGAAAAACAGAAGAATATTTGAAAGCTTTAATTGCAACACTTCTGTAACCAAAAGTAAAATTACATAAATATAAACCGGACCATTGGCCTAATGAGTAGAGTGTTCACCAATGGTCTGGGAGACTGGGGTTCAATCCCACGTCGAGTCATACCAATGACTCAATAAATGGTACTTGATACTGCCTTACTTAGCACTCAGCACTATAAGGTGAGGATCAAGGGTAAAGTGGAGCAATCCAACGAATTGAGTAGCACACTCCTCTATACGTTGGTGTCGTAGCTAAGGGAGCCTTTGGGTCACCCTCGACTAAGGTCACCAACTTTACTTTTTTTTTATATATAAATACTTGTGTAAGTTAAACGTTTTGAAATATTTCAGTACGTTTATTTGTAGTACATACATCATGTGATCAAGCTGTGGTGGGTACCCACTGTGGAGGATAGTATCATGGTAGATGGTGTGCTGACACGTTGCGCATTGCTTTAGTCTATGTCTGATTTAAAAGCTGTTCAGATGAATGTGTATCAATTTCAAGTTTGGATACATGCTTTATGAGTTCAAATTGAGCCATAACTCTATAGAAGCAGATGAAAGAATTTTTGTAAAAGGTGAAGGTGCAGTTGCGCATAGTTCAGTAACCATCGATTTTGTTTAGGTTGCAAGAACCTTGATGATAAAGAAAATTCAGGAAGGCCTAAAAGTGTTGATTTCAAGGCCCTAAAGGAAAATCTGTGAGTAGCACTCAGAGAGTATCAGGTGAGCTTCATATTTCCCAGCTATAAAGCGATAAAGAAAATTCAGGAAGGCCTAAAAGTGTTGATTTCAAGGCCCTAAAGGAAAATCTGTGAGTAGCACTCAGAGAGTATCAGGTGAGCTTCATATTTCCCAGCTCAGTGTGGTTTGACTTCGGCTTTTGTGCTTCCTGTTACCAAAGTATTGCAAAACTTTTGACTTGGCAGAGTATATATCGGAATTCAGGAAAGCTGTTACGGCTGACCATAAATCGAG
The DNA here is from genome assembly GCA_963585895.1 of Sepioteuthis lessoniana. Taxonomy (NCBI): domain Eukaryota; kingdom Metazoa; phylum Mollusca; class Cephalopoda; order Myopsida; family Loliginidae; genus Sepioteuthis; species Sepioteuthis lessoniana. The sequence continues at coordinate 105,491 of CAUZXS010002984.1, read as the reverse complement.
GAAAAAAGTAAACAAAGACTGTTATAGAATGAGGTCCTAATCATAGACAAGGAGTAACTTTGGCAAATAAGAAACCTGAAGAAAGGTACTCATATAATGTTCTCATATATTTTCATCTGTAAAAAAGAGCATCATAATTGGAAATGGAAACAGTGACCTGAGATCAAATCCTGTTTTGCATTTCATTGGTGGGCTTTTTTGTCTTGGTAAAGTAACCTGTCTGGGAGAAAGAAAACTCTGAATTTAAAACATCAGTACTCTGCTTAAAAATTGACCTAGCGCCACATCCTGCTAGGGAAAGGAGAGTTGGGTAAATATTCTACTTTGTCTCCAAAACTGGCGAGTTGAATGATTTAGCACCACTCTTAAAAAGAGGAGCATTTATGGCCTGTTCTTCTCTCTCTATTTGGTTTGCTGTCAATTCTTTTTTTTATAACTTAACTAACTTTTTTTTTTTTTTGACATTGAATCAGAATATAAGTCACATAAAGTGACCAGCATTATTTTTTATGATAAATGATCAGCGTCTCTGTTTTGACAAATCTTTACTTTATGACACAGAGAATTTCATTGTTACACACCTGTTCAAAAAAGCTTTGAATTTTGTAAACTATAGTTTCTAAAATATTATTCTTCAAATTCTACCAAATGTACTTAGAATACTTGTAAAACATACATCATCATCATCATCATGTTGTGCCACCAGGATGGATATCCCAGACCCTCTCTCGCCACTTCTCCCTATCGTTCATCGCCTCTGGCAGGTCTTTAGGGCTACATCCCATATCTTCACATAGCTGCTGTATGTATGTTCGAGCTGGTCGTCCTGCTTTTGCTCGGCTATATGTGGGGGTCCATAGGTGTACATCGCTTATGAGCTCATCCCTGCTTCCACAGCAGTGTCCTGCATGCCTGGATCGTCTAACTTGGACAGTTTTCATGGTGGGAGGTAGGTGACCGTATAGTTAGTGCTTTGTGGGGTGTTGCCACCAGGATTTATTCAATATTGCTCACAGCATTCTTGTGTAATTGCTGTCTAGCTTTTTCTCCAGCTGTTTTGTTAGCGTCCAGGTAGTGCATCCTTATGTAAAACATACAATACCCAATAATCGTGTGGATGGCATTGATTTATTTCATCCTACAAAAATGTGAAGATGAAGGTGGAATTTTGATGATAAATGTGGATTTATATATGTATATGAAAATGAAAATGGCCTTTCGAGGATGAAGATGGTTTTATGAAGATAAAGGTGGGTTTCTGAAGTATCTAACAGTGTGAATGCCAATATCTTTGAATTTTTTATCAAATTTTGAAATGGTCTCTTTCATTTGAAATTCTCTTGGGGAAATCTTTGTGATGTTGACACTAATATGCTGGACTTCAACATCATTGTAAATGAATTCAAAGTCCAGTTATTTATGGCAGTGTTTGGACTAATACCTTCAGAAAAGGTAAGAAACCTCTTATCTCTCTTAGGATTGGGTTAAACAGTATCACTACACTTCTTCCATGAGGATGACTAGCATTTAATAACCCACAAAAGTTGATATGCCATTAAAACAAAGATAAAATCCTCAGTACTTGTTGAATAATAACAGGTGCAAATGTTATATAACATAAGATAAGAATTTTTGGTTCGTTCCCAGTGACCTCGTGTGCTTTGACAAGCTGTCAGGTTATGATTAGTAAACAGGAGGATGACAGTGTGTCATGGCAGTCAGGTCCAAGAGGTGAGCAACCAAAAAGAGACCACGTAATAACCACATGGTCAGATTTAGACAGAGTGCAAAGAATAGGGAGCTGAGCAAGGGATACGCAGCCAATCAGAGGCCCTCTAATGATACGGCTTGCAAGGGAGTGCAAGTGTTGGCACCCTCTGGCTCCTGGAAAAAAGTATGGGACAATAAGAAGTCTGAGTATATGTCTCTTTATCTATCTCTCAAAATAACAACAAACTGTGGGCCCTTTTGGAGAATAAAATGAGAGATATATTTTTATAAAGACGTGTTTCGTTCGTTCATTGAATTGCATAAATCAAGTATGAGAGATTCGAACACATGTATTCAAGTCCAGGTAAAAGCTAGGATTGCAATGCCTGTTTTTAGAGGAAGCAAGTCTTTTCCATTTAAAAGATAAGCAGTCATATAAGGTATATATATTTATATATATATATATACTATGTATATCCAAAGTGCAATTGTCTTAATTCAATAGAAAAACTTTAAATGCTATTATTTTTCTGCATGCCATTTTGATCATACGACTGTTGAGTTAAGTGTAAGCTGTTGAATTTAGGATAACAGACAAGAAATATTAGTTAGAGAAACAAATTTGATCCAACTTGTATTTTAAACGATACAATTTGGGCAGAATAAAGCAAGTATTGAACCTCTAACTGAAATTAACTGTATTGTTAAATAGTACACTTAATTAATGCAGTAAGCATAGAGTACCTCACATGTAATGGTTAGCAAGCTGGATTAATAGATCATTGTTAGTTTGGATCTCACTGGGTGTCCCATGCATCCAGCCTACTGTCATGACTAAGCTAAGCTTATTGAATAAGTGGGTAACTCATATGAAGTAATGGTTAGCAAGATAGATTAGCAGATCATTGCAAGTTTGATTCTCACTGGGTGCCCTATACTAAGCTAAGCTTAGTAAATAACTATAAAAACTTTGGTTTGGTTTGGTTTGGTTTGGTTTTATGGCATATTAACCATTGTTAGTTATTTAATGCCAAATCCTATTTTTACACATATATTAAATATATGATTTATAAACACATTATTTAGATACACAGTTAAATGATCAAACAGTTCTATTTCTAACAATTCAATTGAGCATTAGTCAAGAAAGTTAAATAGTTCCAAGAATTGCTATGTATCACAAACAATTCAATTAAACATCAGCTATTTGCTTACACACAGTTAAATGATCAAACAGTTCTATTTCAAACAATTCAATATAGCATAAGTCATTTGTTTCCACTCAACTTAAATGTCAAACAGTTCTATTTGCTCCATAGATAGGACCCTGTCAGATGCTACCACTCCGGGTCAGAGCCAGAGTGGACCTTGGAGCAATGGCAATGAAGAGGTACTTTGCATTCCCCAAAGCTTGAGCTTTACAGTAGCCTCACCATTAAATTGTTTAGAGTCATATCCAGAACACCCTTTAGAGGGACCTTATACCTCTGCAGAGATGAAGTCAGTGTACCATACAGCCTCAGTAGACTGGTTGTTTTGTCCTTATGTCAGACAAAACTTTGCTTCGAAACTATCAAGAACATTTTATACAACATTATTTTTCATTAACATCTCATTTTCGGATTTTGTATGAGTCTAAAAAGTAAAATCTCTAATACAAAGAGGTAACCTGACTCATATTCCAAGATACAAATCTTTTAAGATCCTAAGTCACTGGCAATTTTTTCTGATTACCCTTGTGTAGTAGTCCATGATAATTAGGAAGGAGTGAAAAATTATAGTTCATGGTTATTTTGATAAAGGCAAGATACTTTTAATAAATATTTTTTTCCCTTTGATTCAATGATGGAAATTTAAAAACAAAGGGACAAAAAAAGTGTGGATAAACAATTAGAAAAATTGTTCATTCCTGCATATTTAAAAAATTTTTATACATCACAAGTCAGTGTTCATTAATTCCTGACCACTGACCCTATTTTTCTTCTTGATTTTCAATGTATTTCTTTTGAAAAATTCCTTTACATCATCATCATCATCAAGTAGTGATGATAGCATGGATTCCTATGACTATCTTTCTCATAATCCATCCCTATCAGCCATTAATTTTGGCAGATCCTCAAGATGGCATCCAGTGTCTGCATAGAGCTGATTAATGTAAATCTTTCTTCAGTAATCTTTAGGACTTGTTGATAAGTGTTAGTATTTAGTGATTGTTTTGATAGATAGATAGAAAGAAACTGACTAGGATAGATAGATAGATAGATAGATAAGCAGACTGAACTTGATAGATAGATAGATAGATAGATATGAATAAACACACTGAGATAATTATAAACAGACTGGGATGGATAGATATATATGAATATACAGAGTTAGGTTGATAACTAGATAGATAAATACTATAATTATATTCAAATGAATAAATGGTTAGTTCATCTATTTATTTATTTGTATACATATATATATATATATATATATATGGTTACTTATATTATATCAAGAATGTTGATGATTAAAAAGATGCTCAATACAAATTCAGATCTCATCATTCAGTTGCAAATAGAACTGGAATTTGCCTTATTCTCTTAGAGCATTTTACATGTATAGTTCTAATAAAAATCAAACAGTGATATGCCATTTTTCTTGGGTTACTTTTATATACATATATATATATATATATTTATATGTTCTCTTAGTGCAATGGTTATAATTGTAGAAAATAGATTTGGTAATTCAAGTTAAAAAGTTGGGAAAGGTTGTTTGCATTCACTCCATGCTAATACCCCAGCAGAACCCCCTGAATCCATCCTTTCTCTCTCTCACTATTGAGAAATGATAGTGCAGACTGGGTTTTTTAGCCTTGGCTTGGCAACCAGTTTAGGAAAAGGAAGACACTAAATTTAAACCAGTGCTATTGCACTTAAAAACTGACCTTGTGTTGTATCCTACTCATAACAGAATTTAGGTATGTATGTGGATCCATACATATATATACAAATATAATAGTAATATTTCCAGCTTGATTTCGTTCACTCGTAAACTAGACCAATATTTTGATTCTTTAAAAAAATATGGAAAAGAATTAGATTTTGGAGAATAAAGATATTCTTTTGAAAATATACAAGATTTCTTTATATTTTGATGAGAGATTTTATCAAGTTCACATGGAGATGCTTTTAATGTGATGAAAGTTTTCTGTTTTTAAAGACAAATAACCTTCTGAATAGAATTCTATTTTTTAAAAATTTTAATTCACTCAGAGTTAATTTATAGCAGATTCTATTTATAAAATTCTCTTCTACTTGTCGACTCATTTGGTTTCCATTGAATCAACACGTAAAGAATTGGAAACCTATTTCCTGCCAAAAAGAGAATCCAAGAATCTGAATTTCCCAGATATTGAGTGATAAAGTTTCGACCTTAAAGAAAATCTGCCAGACATTGCCAAAAAAAAAAATTGGATTTTCTGAATAATCTGCAAAGCTTCAACTGACGTTATTGGTGTTCATATATTTTCAACTAATTTTATAGATTGAATATTGAAATAAACAATATTTTCTTTGCGGAAATATTGACATTTTGCTTTCAAAGACTGACCTATATATCAAAGAGTATCACAGCAAACCAAAAACTGAATTGATATTCATATTTCTTTAAAACTTTATTTTCTTCGACTGAATCTAAACGTTGGTAAATGCATTGTTAAAAAATAAAAAAGAATAAAAACTATGCATCTATATTAAAACTGGTAATAATATTCAAAACGGTATAATGGTTAATGAGTATGGCTAACAGAGCTCGATTCTCACAGAGTGGCAGAATCAAAAGTATTTTATTCTTTCAAACCTTTACTCCAGATCTTATTTCATGTTCACCTCTAAAAAATTTCCATGACTCCATTTAGATGGACCCCCACACATGGCCGTGCAAAAGCAGGATGACCAGCACGAACATACATTCAGCAGCTATGTGAGGATACGGGATGTTGTCCTGAAGACCTATCTAGGGCGATGAACGATAGGGAGGAGTGGCGAGAGAGGGTCAGGGATATCCGTGCTACCAGTGCGACATGATGATGATGATATATATATAAGTTGGTGAAGGAAGACCCAAAGGCTTCCTTTTCAATAGCTACTGAGGTGTAGGGAAGAGCACTACTCCTTTCATTGGATTGCTCCACTTACCTGCAATCCTTACCTTATAATGCTGAGTGTTAAGCAAGGAGGCATCAAGTGCCATTAATATATATATATATATATATATGTATATATATAAAAAAATTAATAACAAGGTAATCCAAGTAGAAGGAGAGATTTATGGGGAAGCAAAGTCGACAATATAGCGTTTTGGTTCTAATGAACCATCATCAGGACTATGAGGAATGATATTAGTGATGTTAGTGATGGATGTTTGAATGTTCAAAATGCAAAAACCTAGGGAAAATTTGTATAACAAGAAAAAATTGGCTATTTAATTTGTGAATCAGCGTTATTCAAATTTTCCCTTGGTTTTTATATTTTGCACTTTCAAACATCCATTGTTGATTTAGCATCAGTAATATCATCCCACATAGTCTTGATGATGGTTCATTAGAACCGAAACGCTATAGTGTCGACTTTGCTTCTTAATAAATCTCTCCTTCTACTTGGATTACCTTGTTATCAATTTTTCTTTATATATTGTTGGATTACACTCCATTATTTACTTCTATATAAAGTAAATTTGGTGACTGTAGTCGAGGGTAAACATAAGGCTCCCTTTTCAATAGCTACTACACTGAGGTGTAGAGGAGGGCACTACTTCTTTCCCTGAATTGCTCCACTTTACCCTTGATACCTACCTTATATTGCTGAGTGTTAAGCAAGGAGGTATCAAGTACCATTTTTAAAGTCTTTGGTATGATGCGACCTGGGATTGAAACTAGGTCTCCCGGACTATTGGCGAACACTCTACCGCACTAGGCCAATGAGCTAGTATATCAAAAGTATTTTTATTTTTTGTTTATGTCTCTATTATATCATCAATATTATTCTACTCTTTGATGTTTTTTCAAACCAGCTCAGACTGGTGGTTTTACTGACGTCTGAGTGACAGCAAATCTCTTCAAATCTCCAGGACACTTCTAAGAATTCAAGCTGATTTTAACAGTGTTGTAGTTGAGAAGATTATGATAATTATCTGATCTCCAGTACCCCAGTCTCTTTTCAAGGCCTTTGGGGAATGTTCCTAGTGCTCTGACAACAATAAGTATCACCATATCCTTTGTGTTCCTCAACTTTTCAACTTTCTGTCAAGGTCCTGGTATTTGTCAAGTTTTCTGTTTTCTTTGATTTTCACTTTGTGGTCTATTAAAATTGTAAAATCATTTAATTTACACATTCAATAAAAAGCTAGACTCTGTATAGATTAATTAAACCGAATTTATCTTTTTGTTTAAGTATTAAAATTAGATATTTTTCTGAGAATTTCCCAACCAGAAACTAAAATTATGATCTTTTTTTTCCAAATACTTTTGAGCAATCATTGAAAAATCAACAATTAAAAAATGTGTCTTGTGTTTACATTCCTTGTATGTGGAATTACCACCTGAGTGCCATAAATATTTGCCTCTTTGTGACGTTTTTTAATTTATAAATTCTTCGAAAATTATAGTTCCAACAGCATGGATTCTCTTGATTCTCTCTGATCTTCCATCCCTATCAGTCATCAATGGTTGTAAGGACGGATGGTAAGAGGGAGTCATATAAATCTGTATTATCCACTTGGCTTGAGAGGATGATGAATAAAAATTGTGTTAATGCATCTCCTTCAGTATGACAAGTTCAAAATCTTACACGTACAGTGGATTTTAGAGTAGTTGTATAATTTTATAAAATCAGTAAAGAAACAAAAAGAACAAGAAAATATTCTAGTTACCATTTTGTTTCCTGTAATGATTAACTGAAAGTCTTGACTGAAGATGTTTTCAAAATATTCACTGAGTCTGGAGATAATCAATACAGCAATAAATATTAATGCATATTCCCCAAAAAATGGCACCATTTAATGAGACTAGTTCAACTCCCAGGAGTAATGTAAGAATAAACTACAACTAGATAGACTTTTATCCTTCTTTTTCTCACCTCTATTAGGTGATGCCAAAATCACGACTCTTTCCTTTCTTTTACAAAAACAACAACAAAAAAAGTAGCCATCAAAACTCAAGCAGAGTTGGTACATATTTTATACAAACACATTTGAAAATTTTTTCCCCCCAAAAAATGATGAGTGATGGTGTTTTGGATAGGATTTATGAAGGAAACAAGAATATCAACTGTATGCTTACATAATTCAACTTAGAGAATAACTAAGTGGGTTGAATTTAGAAAAGTAAGAGAACTTGATAATATTCCGGAGGGTATAGCATCTTGATGAGAAATGAGAAATGATAGAAATTCACAGTTCTCTCAAGGGCTTAGCACAGTGGTTATAACACAGAGAGAAGTGTACAGTTCTTCCAAGAGTATAGTTGGTAGAACACAGTTAAATAATAGAATTTAACAGTGTTTCCAAGGACATAGCAGGGTTATTAGAACAGTGAAATAAGAAATAATAGAATTTACCAATTCTCTCATAATTGATTAGATATGAGAAATGATGGAATTTCGCAGTTCTCTCAAGTGCTTAGCACAGTGGTTATAACACAGAAAGAAGTTTACAGTTCTTCCAATTGTATAGTTGGTAGAACACAGTCAAATAATAGAATTTAACAGTGTTTCCAAGGGAATAGCAGAGTTATTAGAACAGTAAAATAAGAAATAATAGAACTTACCAGTTCTCTCAAGAGCATAGTACATTGATTAGAAAGGAGAAATGATGTAATTTTGCAGTTCTCTCAAGAACATCGTACATTGATTAGAAATGAGAAATGATGGAATTTTGCAGTTCTCTCAAAAACATAGTACATTGATTAGAACACAGAAAGCAAACTTGATAAGTTTTCCCAAGCATATAGTGTTGTGAGTAGAATAATTAAATGTGAAATGATTGCACTATGCATGTCTCCCAAAGGCCTAGCAAAGTGGTTAGAAATGTACAGTTCTTCCAAGAGCATAACTTTGTTTCAAAACAAAGTTTTCTTATTATTCAGACAACTATCATAATAATTATTGTCTGAAATTCTAAATTGAAGTCTTTTCATTTGTTCATACAATATTCAGAGTTTTTTTAGCATAAAAACCCTCATATATACTTCAGCCAAATTTACATATTTTTGTTCTTGATACGCATAGACAACGTTACATCCTTCTTATTTTAAAGTACGAAGATATAAAAAAAAACACCTTGAGAATAATAGAGAACATTTAAAACTTATAATGTGTGAAATACCAATGAGGATATACCAAAAAAGTAAGGAATATTCACGGAATTAAAAATACAGAACATGGATTTACTTGTTTCAGTGATATCAAGAATTGAACTCTAGACATTTTAATTTCCATTTATTGATGTGCCCAACAAAGGATGTTTAACTCTGACCTAATCTGTATACATTCACTGAGAGATAAAAAGAGGCTTATATTGAACTTTTCTTAAGTCAGTTCCCGAGGACAAAATAGAATTTTAAAAATCTGATAACCTCAACTGGAATTATCATAAATAGTGCATTACGGAAAAGAACGCAAAGTGCACATTGCTTGCAAGGTTATCGAATTCTAGAGAGCAAAAACCAAGGCCTTAGGCAATTCTTTTCATTCTACTCTGCCTTCTCCTTAAAACAGAAATTAGGTGCACTTATGTAGCATTCAAATAAAAAGAATAAAAATGAAACTGGAAGGACTGCATTCGATAAAGAAACTGACAAATCTTTCCTTAAAAACAATGATAGAAAGAGAATTTGAACTGTAATGGATTTTGTCAATAATATTGCCAGTTTTTAATGAAAGCTGACTTGAAGGAAGAAAAAAATGTTATATATATATATATATATATATATAGTAAAAGCATATAGATATAGGTATTTATGTATACATATATGTATATGTCCATGGATAGACAAATAGATATACGTTCAGGTAGTGCAGGGTTTTATAAGTACAATAAGGTACTTTTAATGCTTTTGGATTGGGAATATTTTGTTTTGATAGTTCTTCAAGAAGACTTTGACTCCTTTGAAAATCAGCATTCAAAATCATGATAATTTGACCATCAATCACGTTGGTTTAATAGGTAAATTCTAAAATATCTAAAGGAAAATAACTATAATGCTGACAGTACATCCTCCCTCTATATCTATATATACCCCTGGACAAAAACATAAGACCATCCTAAAAAATGAAGAAAAAGATATTGTTTACAATTCTTAAAGTATGAAAAACAGATATATGAAAGATAAGGTTAATAGACATTTAAATCTTATATAAGAAGAAATTTCTTTTCATTTTTTATGTGTATATTAGCATTTATGTTAAATTTCAAAATTTATTTTTGACATAAATATAAGACCACCAATAAAAACTAAAGAAAAAAGGACTTAATTTAATTGAATAATTTATTATATATAGTCTACATACATTATTTACATTTTTTGGACTAATGTCCTCATCTTTATCGCCATGTTTATCACAACATTTCGGCCGTTGTACACTCTGGCCTTCTTCAGGTAGTTGGAATGTCAAACTTAACCCTTTATTTCGCTTACTGGGGTAGACTGTTCTTGTTCCACGAGCCAGGTTTAATGGATGTCAGTTATCAATTATCTGTGAATTTCCCCTCTGAAAGTTCTCCACTACATTCACTGGGTATTGAACTCACATTCTTTGAGTATGTCACTGGATCTAACTTACGCCTTTATCCACTGTACCATGTGTCCTTGTAAAACCATGATCTGCAACTACTTAAAAAGTCCAAATAAGTATGGAACAAGAAAACTGACACGCAGGCTAGAAAAATTATCACCACAATTCAAGAGAAGAATTGTTCACAAAGTAAAAAAGAAAACTTTGTCAACATCAAAAATATTGAAATCTCTTGTGGATGCTTCTTGATGAACTAGAACAATTAGAAGGCATTTAAACAATGAAAAAATTAAGCATAAGAAAAGAATTCATAGTTCAAGGTTTACTAAGAAGCACAAACAGAAACGACTGGAATATGCTTGTCAATATCAAAACCATGAGTGGTAAAAAATGGTGAAAAGTTTGGTATGAAAAAAATTTTCCAGAAGAGAATTACTCAACAAGGCATAGTGAAGAAGGATCTCTTATAATCTGAGAGGTCCTTCTCATCTTCAGGAAAACTTGAACTACAATTTGTCAGTGGTCGACAAAAAGTAGCAGATTATGTGGAGATGCTAAATGATTTATCTCTCGCACAAGAAGGGCATCATCTATGCGGAGAAGAATGGATTTTTCAGCAAGATAAGGCTGCTATCTACAATGCATTAATAAAAAAGAAGTACAAGCTTAAACAAAAAATAAGACTTCTTGACCACCCAGCATGCTCTCCAGACCTCAATCCTATAGAAAATTTGTGGGGATTGATTATTGCAAAAGTTTATGGAGGAGGTTGACAGTACTCATCAATTTCTGAACTCAAAAACGCAATGTGAGACGCATGGGAAAAATACCTTCGGTTCAACTTCAGAAACTAGTTGATAGTATGCCTTGCCAAATTTTTGAGGCTCTCAAAGCTAACGGCGGATCTACAAAATATTAAACAAAGAATTTGCCTTTATATTCTATAGTTTTCTCATTGGTCTTATATTTGTCAAAACAATATTTTGAAATTAAGTATAAATGCTAATATACATATAAAAAAATGAATTGAAATTTCATTATATTTTAAGTCTAATCGTCTTTCTGCCTTATCTTTCATATATCTGATTTTCATAATTCAAAAATTGTAAACAATATCTTTTTCTTCATTTTTAAGGGTGGTCTAATATTTTTGTCCTGGGGTATGTGTATATAAATATTTACATAAATATAACACCCCTGTTGGCAGGGATTAGAATACACAGACCACAAAAAGGGGTGTCCTGCGTATGACACAAAACAGCAGCTAATGGTGAAGCTCCAGTTCTGGATCACTGGGGAGTATGGAGTACACCTTCATTGCTATTACACATTGGTTCACTCAGACCCAGTGTACCTGTTTGGGACAAATAGATTTGTTTAAAAATTGTTCATATTCAGTAGGACTGAGCGAAAAAAAACAAAAAACACACATTTTAAGAAACAATTACACAAAAATCTAAATATGAATGCACAATAAATACAATTCCTGAAACACTGAGCTTAAAATAACTTTAGACAAGCTGACAAAATCAATCAACATAAATATCTACTTACATATCACACTTATGTGTAAATAATTATATATCTACATAAATATGTATACATAAATATCATTTAGTTGTCAAATTTCTGAGATGAAGCTTGGTGATTTTTATCATTAAAGGTTTTCAGACAATTGACTTCATCTTTATTTCCACAACGTTTTGGCCAATATGTCCACTGGCCTTCTTCAGGTGTTTGGCAAACTTAGGAACCTTCACCAAACTACATCCTTTATTGAATCCACTGGGGTCACCTTTTCTGATTCCATTAGCCATAACTAGGTACAAGTGTTAAGTGTTCCTGTATTGTTACTTTCCTGCAGTCAGGATTGAACCTGTAACCTCCAGATGATTGTCTCCTTAGAAGATTAGGGAACCAATGCCTATAACCGCTCTTCCATGTGTCCTGCTGGACAATTTGCAGTGAATTTTTGGGACTTATAAACTTAATGTTGTTACTTGAGTAGAATTACTACTACTATGTATGATTTTTTACCTGTGCTCATATTTAGATTTTTTTATGGCTAATAGAATCAGAACAACCCCTGTGGATTCAATAAAGGACGTAGTTAGAAGTTCAGTGAAGGTTCCCGAGTTTGACAAACACCTGAAGAAGGCCAGAGGACATATCGGCTGAATCATTGTAGAAATAACAATAAAGATGAAGTCTGAAAACCATTAACAATTTTATTTATTTGTGTTATGAGTGATTTCAAACTGAGGCCATCATCAGAGAAATCTTTATAAGACTAATTAAAGTAACAAGTGTATGGATACATTTTTACTGAGTGGTATTTTTTTTGTCTTTTTTCCTTTTAAATGTTTCTTTATGGAATTTGATTTGATGTCAGTCTTGGTCACCATTCAAAAACAGTTTAAAATTTGAAACAATTTCTAAGTATTTCTTTTATATGTTGAATTTATTGTGTTATAGACAAAATTCTTCTATATAAAAGTTTGTGCAACTATTTTTATATTCAGATGTTGGCTTCAGTGTTTATTGAAGATTAAGATTAAGATGTTTTTTGAGTGGATTAGATTTTTCCCAAAACCTTTTGAGATTAGGTTTATCTTTATTGGTTTTTAGCATTGATGTAATATTGTTAAATATGTCTACTTTTTTCTGTCTTCTTTATTACAAAGAATATAGAATTTCTTTTAAAGCCATGGTCTGTTCGATGGAAATGTTATCAAACCAGGGGTAATGTCTCATAGTTAAATGATCTTATTTTATTTCTATCATCTCAAATTATCTATAAATATAGGTTTTAAGAGCATAGTCAATGGCACTGCCACTTGTAGACTGCTAGTTTCTCACTGACATGATCATCACACTATATACGAGGTGCATACGATAAGTTTCCAGACTTTTTTCGTATGGGCATTTAAAATTGTTGTAGACTCTTGAAAATTCAGTATGATATTGCTATATATCATATGAGATGACTGACTAATTTTTATGATTTCAGGTTAAAATCAACAGCTACAGCAGGAATTAGAATACACCCTACTAAAGCCTGATTGCCACAGCTGGTGAATTTCAAAAATGAAATCTGACACTTTAGAAGAACAACATGCAATAAAACTCTGTTTTAACCAAGTAAAAAATACCACAGAAACTTATGGAATGCTTCAGACTGCTTTTCGACCATCTTGCATGAATTGAGCATCAGTTTTTGAATGGCGTAAGAGATTCAAGGAAGGCAGGGCATCTGTGAGTGATGATGAGAGGTGTGGGAAGAGTAAGGAAAGGAAGTCAGTTCACCAGAGTTGAGTGGCCAAAGGGTTAGGGTTAGGGTTACTATGTTGAGGTTTTAAGGGAGTTCAGGAAGAGATTTTGTCGGAAGAGGCCAGCACTCTTCAAATCGGGTCAGTGGTATTTTAACCAGGACAATGCACCAGTCCACAATTCCATCCTTGTCACAGACTATTTGATCAAGATGGGCATCAAGATAGTTCGTCACCGTCCCTATAGTCCAGACCTTGCTCCCTGTGACTTTTGGTTATTCCCTAAGCTCAGAGGCTGTCATTATGAGACAGTTGAGGAGATGAAAGAGGCTGTGACGAAGGTCATTGACACACTCACACAAGAGGATTTCTATGGGGCCTTCAAGAAGTTGTTGGAACTGTACAACAAGTGCATCCCAGCCAGAGGAGATTACTTTGAAGGGGACTTGAGTTTCATGTGTGTACTATTAATAAAAGTACCCATACGAAAAAAATCTGGAAGCTTATTTAGATCCTCGTATTTACCCAACCACTCCACCATGAGCAGGATACAACACAAGATCATTTTTTAAGCAGAGTTGAATTCAGAGTTTTCCTTCTCCTATACTGGTTACCATACCAGGGTTAAAGAGCCCAATCTACCCAACTATTTACTATAACTGGAAGGAGACTTGTTGGATGTATACTTTTTGCAAGGATATTAGTGTGATGTAAAATACAATCCGCCTTTTGTAGGATTTGAACTCAAGTCACTGTGTCCATTTACTATGATGACAACCATTACACCACAAGTACCTTCATTCATCGTCGGACATATTGCAAACATCGTATAATTTTTATCTGATTATTGCATCGGTATGAAACTGACTGTCACCAAGCGCCATTGATGATGTATCTACACTATTCAAACTTAAATCTACATATGCTCAATTTGTGATATTGAGTGCTCTTTAGTCATATATATAACAAACCATATGACTATATCATTATATATATATATATATATATATATATATATTTCAATCATACATCCTAGATGCATCAAGGAGGTCTTCAGTGATGCAACTGTCTTCATTGCCTATTTCGGGTTATTTCTACATCATATCGGCTCCGATAGTAACCCCGGCATGAATATATATATATAATCATCACAATTTGATGACGATATATATATATATATATATATATATATTGTCATCCTCAGACAGACTGTTTCAGTGTATCACAACTTTTCATTGTGGCCAAACACCCAGGACGCCTGAAGCTAAAATTGAAACCCACCTAAATTTCTGTTAGATATGATATATTACCATTCAGCTATTTCAGCAATATATGTCAGCTCAGGATTTTAATCCATATGTATTAGCTTTCGTTTGTTTAGATTTTGCGCCATCGGATACCAGAGTGCTCAATTCGTTAGAAGAGCTTTGAATTACTCGAGTGGCAGCTGTTAATTTCTTCACCAGAGTGCTCAGCCCATGGAAGGGGAGCATGTATATTATCATCCACAGACAGACTGTTTCATTGTATCACAACTCTTCATTGTGGCTAGACATGCAGGACGCTTCAAACTGGGATTGAAACCTGCCTAACTTTACGCTAGACATGGTCATCATCATCATTATCACCAAGTTGGGCTGATTGCATGGATTCCCTTGACTTTCTCTTACCATCTATCCCTATCAGCCATTGCTCTTAGTAGGTCCTCAAGACTGCACCTCGTGACTGCACAGAG
>CAUZXS010002984.1:77500-87500 GCA_963585895.1 Sepioteuthis lessoniana | reverse complement strand
AGAATATTACAGCATTCTTACCGGATGTTTAGTTGGCTGTGAATTATTAGTCTCAGATGGCCATCACCCCAGGCTTTACCTGCTTTGTAGGGTTGAGTTAATTGCTCAGCGTCCGGGTCACCCCATTAGAGGAATGCCGACGGAGCAAAGATCTTTGTTCTCGCTTCGCATAGGTCTTGAACTGTGTGCGATCCCCATTTTAAAATGCTCTTGTGCAGTATTTCAGCGTGGTGGGACGTCGGATAAATTCAAGCAAAGAACGTCACGTAGTGCCCAGAGTGTCACTATTGTTATTCGTACGTTGACTTGAGACAAAGTATTATTAACTTCCACAAGTCGGGAAAAAGTTACAGCAATATTTCAAACAGGTTAACTCTCTCTAGATTTACTCTACAGTCCGTTATAAAGAAGTTTAAACAGTTTGGCAAGACAAATAGTTTGCCTTGGCATAGAAGAAAACCCTAATTGTCATTGAGAACTTCACAAAAACTGTGTTGCAAAGTTAATATATAAGCCAAGAGTTGTTAAGAAAGACATCACCAGAAGTTTGGATACGATGGGTATCACTGTAAATATTTCCAAGATACAACATTATTTAAATTGAAATGGGTTTTATGGGAAACGACTACGAGGAACCCTATTTCACAAACCATATCACATTTAGCTCGTTTAATTTTGCCGAAGCATTCTTGGACAAAGAAAATAGCTTTTGGGAACAAGTACTGAAGAGTGATAAAAAAATTGAGCTTTTTCGACATAATGATGCACAGAAGACTTGGTGTAAAAAAGTAAGGCTTTCCTTCTAAAGAATACAGAGCCATCATTAAAACATGGAGGCGGCTTGATGATGTTTTGGGGTTGTTATAGCTCAACGTGGACTGAACAATTAATTGCAATAAGAAGAATTATGTAATCTTAAGACTATAGCAAAATTCTGGACGAAATTCCACAACTAACAGCGCAAAATAATGAACTAAGTTTGCGACTTACTTTCCAGAAAAATAATTATCTCAAACGTACGTCTAAATCAGTGATTTTGTGACTTCGGAAAAAGATTAAAGTTCTACCGTTATTTTCAACAAATTCAGATTCGAATCCTTTTGAAAATCTATGGCAAGATTTGAAAGTTCGAATTAATCGATGGTCAACAAAAACCTTCAAGAAATAGAAAGTCTTATCATGGAAGAAATTGCAGAAAAAACTTGGTCAAATCTCATCAAAAACTTTTGAAAATGATTACAGCAAGTTATAAAGATGAGAGGTCATGTTATTGACTATTAATATTGTGTTCAATTTTTTCAATTTTTCCTACAAATAATTTTATCGTTTCATCTTTTGTTTATTTTTTTCTCATGTTTAATAAATTTAACCTATCCTTCTCAAAATTGAATTTTATATTCCTTTTTTTTTGTGCCTAATGATTTAAAAATCTGGGATCATTCGAGTATTAAATTCTAAGAAATGGGTCAAAACATTCAACATTCATCGATGTACAAATGATTTCACAATTGACTGTATATATAGTCAAAATGTTGAGCAATGATTACAAGTAACTTATGTTATATTAGCGTACGGTTGCAAGGAAAGAAATAAACACAGTTACAAAAACAAAGAACACGAATGTACGTAAAAATTTTAACAATTGTATTGGAAACAAATAAGTAAAAAGTTCAAATAGCTGGGTTTTTAAAAACGTGTTGATATGGAATTAAAAAGTAGAAAAATGTCCTATGCTTAATAGTGATAAGATTATTAGACTTACGTGGATGCTGTTAATCAGATGTTACGAGTATGGAGAGGCGAGATGTGTTTGGTGATTTACAGGTGGTCGCTTCCTTCAAAGAGGAGAATAGGTGATGTGTGGTTTCGAGTTTCGCGTCTCTCTCTCTCTCTCTCTCTCTCTTTCTCTCTCTCTCTCTCTCTCTCAGTTTGAGTTCTGGTCTGTGTCTTATATATTGACCCTCGACCGTGTCGCCAATCAAGAGATGCACCTGTGTAAATAAGCGGAAGAACAGCGGAAGCAGGTGGCCGTTAGAAAATAATATAACCAGGTGCCGAGGCAGTTCGAGTCAGTTGGAGACAGGATGCCGAAGTGAGAGCCAGCTGCAGACAGAAGGCTTTGGGTCCTTAGTGACCCCCGGTTGAGCAACCCAAGCCAAAATGCGAAAGAAGTGCTGCTATGGTCGAGGAAGAACTTGTGTCAATATAGCAATCCGTCCTTGTCTCCACTCATTTCACACACTCAACAAACATCACCCTTTCGAAAATAGAATGTGAGAGATTTTTATTTATATAAAGAAGTGTATTCGTTCGTTCATTGAGGTCGTCATTATCAGTTGATTATGTTCCCGTGTATATTAGTAAACGTGCAGTTGTATGTGGATATACAACAATGTGGACTGTCGTCCGCCTTCTTTTTTTCTATCTCCACTGTCGAGAAATTTGTTTTTTTATAGTGTTTTTCTCTTTTGATCGGATCAATTGGGTTTCATTGTTTTTTGTTTTTTTTTACCGCGAATGTCGTTGATTGGCCGAAAAATTATTTTAATCATTTATA
Source organism: Sepioteuthis lessoniana (assembly GCA_963585895.1). NCBI lineage: Eukaryota > Metazoa > Mollusca > Cephalopoda > Myopsida > Loliginidae > Sepioteuthis > Sepioteuthis lessoniana. The sequence continues at coordinate 84,943 of CAUZXS010002984.1, read as the reverse complement.
CTTTTTGACAAATTTCATCGACATTTCCCGATGCGCTGATCCTCTGCGCAGAAACCTCTTTTTCCATTTTGAAGAAAGTTTCGGCACCGATAACATCCGGTGAATGCTCTCGTGGGCGCTTGTTGCAATCATTATTTTGTGGGCACGATACATTAGAAGAGATCTTTTTCGTTCATATAACACTTATAAAACGTAAAAACTGTTGAAGTGACAAATATAACCAGTTTCATGACCCATGTCGATCATCAGTTACTAGTTAAGATAATAAATCAGGTACCTGATGATTGACTTGGCTTGTAAAATTGGCAGTTGTACTTGACACTCCTGATAGAAATACACAGTTCTCTTGAGAACATAGACTGTGGTTAGTACTCAGAATAGTGAGGGAAATGTACAGTTATTCTAAAGGCATAGCTAGGTGGATAGAACAACTAAATAAAACATATAAAAAATGCACTATGATAGAAATAAAAAGTTGGTGACCCACATAGTTTTTTCAAATGCATAACTGGTAGGATGAAATACTCATTATGTACACTATTACTTACATAACTTGGAATTTCTTTAGATGAAGTTTTTCCTTGTTCTTCATGATATTCAGACTTCTATTTCCATAGTTTCTGAAGTTCTGATATGAAGTGTTTTCATTTTCCTTCCTTTTAAGGTTATTTCTTTATAACTCTTATCTGAAGTCTTTCTATTATTTCATACATTATTTAGCGTTCTATACAAGTAACTGTTATCTAAAAATATTCAGTAAAGATTGTAGCAGAAAGAAACTTGTATTTTTGTTTGGCGTGTTATTTAATTTGACCGTTAGAGTCACCGAACATTTTCACCCACTCAGGATGCCCAGTCCTATTAAGCCCGAACCATATTTCCTAGCATCACCAAAAATTGAAGAAAGCTTGCGAATCTTTCTCTCTCTCTCTCTCTCGCTCAGAAATCCCCAATAGGAACGGACGTCTATTAGTCTGCTCCTGAATAACAGTAGCAGGATCATACACTATGAGGAGAGCCATCTAGTTTATGGACCTCTTGGGTCTGTTCTTCTAGACCAGGGAACCCTAGTTAAAAACAAATTAGATGATACACTAACAACTTCCTACCTTCTTTCCTTCCTACAAGACCTCGCAGCATACCAGTGTAAACCCCTTTACTTCATGCTGCCATTAAAACCTTGATACAAAAACCTAACGACGTCTTCGTTCTTCTCCACCACCTTTATTTGTCATCAACATTTAGCAAGGGGATAACCACCAACGAAATACCAACGCTACCAACGAAATACCAACGCAATACCAACGCAACCAACGTAATTCCAACATAACCAACGCAAAACACAACTTAAACCAAAAAACTACTACTACTACTAATAATAATAATATCCCAATCGCTATAAGATCTAATTCTTATAGCAGTTATTTGCTACCTCAGCACAAACCTTTTTTCTTTTTTTGATTAATTCATAAACTCTCATCATTTTTTTCAATTAAAGGAAACACTTTACAACTTCATTTTGTATCTGTAGCAGAAAGAAACTTGTATTTTTGTTTGGCGCGTAATTTAATTTGACCGTTAGAGTCGCCGAACATTTTCACACAATCAGGATGACCTGTCCTATTCAGCCCGAATCATATTTCTTAGCAGCACTAAAAATTGAAAAAAGCCCGCGAATCTCTCTCTCGCTCAGAAATCCCCAAGGGGAACGGACGTCTATTCGTCTGCTCCTGAATAGCAATAGCAGCATCAACCATTATGAGGAGAGTCATCTAGTTTATGGATCCCTTGGGTCTATTCTTCTAGACCAAGGGATTCTAGTTAAAAACAAATTAGATAATACACTCTAACAACTTTCTACCTTCTTTCCTTCCTACTAGTCTCGCAGCATACCAGCGTAAAACCCTTTACTTCATACTGCCATTAAAACCTTCCTTTAAAACCTAACGACGTATTCGTTCATCAACACCACCTTTATTTTCCATCAACATTTAGCGAGGGGATAACAACCAACGAAATACCAACGCTACCAACGAAATACCAATGCAACCAACGAAATACCTACGCAACCAACGTAATACCAACATAACCAACGCAAAACCAACTTAAACCTAAAAACCCCGATAATAATAATAATAATAATAATAATAATAATATCCCCATCGCTATAAAAATGGCGATCTTCCGACTTGTGAGAACACGCAACCACATATAAAAACAAATTAAATATACCACTACAAAATGGAATTTAAAAATCAAAAACACAATATCACCTCCTACATATCCACGGATTGATATTAACTCTACTTTTAAGCTTTGTGTTTTAATAAAACTTGGGAATTGTTCATTTCATAGATTGACAATGTGTTATATATCAAAATAGGCGGATTTAATGATGTATTAGTTTATAGATTAATTTAGTGAAGCTTTACCGGTGTATTCAAGTTTTAATTCTGGGCCAAACAAATTTTTTGATATTGTTGAAAAGTAGTGTATATTGATGGCATTTAAAAAGGGCTCAGCTTATTTTTTATAAAAATTTATATATTGGCTAAATGGAGAACCCAATACCGGAAAATTGTTAAAGTTAACAACATTTTTATTTTATTATATATATATATATATATATCATCATCATCATGCTACTCGCACTGATTTCCCTAACTCTCACTTTCTCTCACAATCTGTCTCTATCATCCATCGGTTCCTGCTGGTCTTCTAGGCTACATCCTATGTTCGTACAGAGCTGTTGTAGATAAGTTCTAGCAGGTCGTCCTACATTTGGTGTCTGTGTGTGAAGAGGTCGATTGGAAAACGTCGCTTATCAGTTCGTCTTTGATTCTCCAGCAGTGTCACGCATACCTTGTTTGTCTAATTTGGATGGTCTTCGAGATGGGTGGTAGGTGGTCTATAGCTGCTATTTTGTGGGATGTTGCTTCCAAGATTTGTTTGATAAGGCTCCTAGCACCCTTGTGCAATTACCGTCAAGCTTTTACTCTATACGCTTACCCCGTGTCTAAGTGGTGCATCCATACAGTAGTATGGACACTCCCGCTGCTTGGAAAAAATTGCGTTTTATTTCATAGGCAGCATTTTCTTTTTTAAACATGTATGATTAAATAGGACAGACACTTTAGCTATGGCTCTTCTTTCTGTATAAAGCTTATAACTCTCTGAGCAAACCTTGTATATATATATATATATATATATTTACATATATATACTTGATTAGATATGTCAGACACTTTGCTTCTGCCTATGTTATGGTTGATCAATTCAAGTCTTTGTATAAATTGTTTGATATCTTGGTGGAATGAATTACAAAAGGAGCCATATTTCTTCCAAGTACTTTCAGTCCCAGCTGGAACTATCTTCTATGAAATGAACCGTGATATGAAAGATATAATAATGATTCATGAGCATTTATATAAAGATTAGGAGAAAGAACAAGTGAGAAGGGAATTTACGGACAAACTTTACTGGAGGTAAGTAGAAGTGGCAGGAAAAGTGCTAAATTTATTTCAGAATTCAGTTATAACATTTGAAAATGTTTGTGTTAAAGAAAGATTTGCTGATCTTTTTATAGAGTGTTTCAAGAATTTAGATTTTTAAAAATTTTATTTTTGTGCCGTATAGATTTCTTTCCAGTTAAAATTTTTCTGTATTTGAAGGAGTGGTACAAGTGTATTTTTAGATATACAATACTCCCCCAATCTGACATGAGGTGCCCGTGGTGTAATTGTTATCGTCGTAGGAAAGGAACACGGCTACACGAGTTCAAATCCTGGACGAGACTGATTGCATTTCACATAGCACTAATACCCTTGGGAAAGGTATGAATCCAATTATTCTCCCTCCAGCTATGGGTAAATAGTAGGACAGACTAGGTTCTTCTGCCTTGGTTAGGCAACTAGTCGAGGAGAAGGAAAACTCTGAATTCAAACCTGTTAAACTCCGCTTAAAAATTGACCTTGTGTCATATCCTGCCCGAGCGGAGGGGTTGGTAAATAGGATTATTTCCATTTCTCACTATCCCCAAATCCCTTCTTCAAAATACAGAAAAATCCTGACTGAAAACACCTCCATATTACACAAAGCAAAAAACATGGAAAAACACCAAATTCTGGAAACTCAATATATAAAGATTAACGAAACTTCCTAAAAGAAGATCAGTTTTGAATCTACCGTCTGTTATTTGAAATGCCTTTTGGACTTTTCCCACCAATTTTTCCTCTTAACTCCAGTAAATTTTTTTCTTCCATACATTCACCTCCGACTTGTTCTTCCTCCTACTCTTTATAAAGATGCATCTGACTCGTCATTCTGGGGCCAAAAGAGTTTGGAAAAAAATATGAGACTGTTTTGAATTTATTCCATTCAGATGCCAATGACTTGTACAAAGACATGAACGGATCAACAATAAAATAAGATGAAGCAAAGTGACTGTCCTATTCAATCAAACATATATATATATATATATATCAAAAAGATCTGAAGAAGTCCTGTTAATTTTTTTTCGTGTTTTTGGAAATTTCAAAAATGCGTAACAGGATGGAAATAAATTTATAATCCTACGTGACCGGTTTCGTTGTTTTTCTGAAAGAATTTATTGCTCTGTATTATTGTTACATTGAGCTCTTTACCAGGAAAATTTAAATATTCATTCATGAATAATTTCTTGTCCTGATGGAATTACTCCCAACTCTGGTTTAACTGGACCAAAGAATACTATATATATATATATATATATACATATATATATATTAGGGTTGTTTAAAAAGTTAAAAGCTTCACTCAGATGGAAGAACTATAGCTGAACATTTTTGTTATGGCAACACATAGTTAACGCTTCTTATAAAATAAGGAAAATTAATTCAGATTTTTGTTTTAATTTCTGAGCTAGTAAAGCCTACAGAAAAGTTAGAGGTGAGCAATATATCTAAAATCTGGTTGAGGCAAAGAACTTTTTGAACGACTCACATATATACATATATATATATATATATATAGAGAGAGAGAGAGAGAGAGTGATACCCTACTCTATGTCATTAATTGTTTCAAAAGCCGTGACATAACCTGCTTTTTTACACAAACCAGATGTAATGCCTCAAAAATGTACAAAAATTGGAACAGACAGTGTAAATTTAGAGTAAATTATTTGTGAATGAATATAGCCATTGCCCAGCCATAAAGAATACTAAAAACACATTTCAGTCATATTTTTTAAAGAATAATGAAAAGAATTAATAAAGTTATGTTATTTACTTTGAGACTTAACCTTAAAATCTCTTATGTCCGATGACAAACAGTTTAGAATTAGTATAAACAAACAGAAATTGCATAAAGTGTTAACCACAGATTAGGAAGGAGTACAGTATACATGTAAATAAATATGTTTGATCTTGATAGAACTTGAACAGATAATCTTTGGCCTCTGATATTAATATCTTTCGGGCTTCATGGATAAATCTTATAGTAATACAAGTCCTAACAGGAAAAGAAGAGATAAGAAAGACTCTATCTTAAAAATTAGCATTTCCAATCTATCGAGTCCCAGTGACATAGGGGATAACTTGCTTGACTGAAATATTATTGTAAGCAAGTTTGAACTCCAGTCTCGTTATAATGTTTATGGGAAAATTATAGCATGAAAATTATCAAAATCTTAACCCTTAAATGGATTCGATTGCAAAATTTAAACTTCATTTAAACCGGGAGGAGATAATTTGATAATCTTTAAAGAGTTTCCATGGTAACATTGTCATTAGCTTTTTATTAACAATTATAAAAGGATTTCATTATATTTGGTGAATTATATGAAATAAAAATGATTCCTTTTTTCATTTAAATTTATTTTCTCTATTCAAGCACATTTAAATCAGTTCTGTTTTATTTGACTCTCATTAAATTAAGAAGTGCTCAAGTTGTAACAGGAGGGTGTCCTCGTGGTGTAATGGTTAAAGCGATGGACTGCAGAATCATAGTAAGCGAGTTTGTACTCCAGTCACACTATTATGTTCACTTTCAGGCAAATATCCTTAGGAAAGGCATGAACCCCCTTATCCTTCCAGCCGTGGGTTAAATAGTACCACTACTATTCTTCTAGGAGAATAGCTTTGGCATTAAATAACCAACAAATGTTGATATGCCATTAAACAAAGAAACTAAACCAAACCAATCAAGTTGTAACACTTAACATCATAAGAAGTGAACTTGGCTACCAAAGTTCAAATCCTGAGCAAGGCTGTTAGCATTTCACATAGAGCTAATACCCTTGGGAAAGAAACAAATCCAGCCATTCTCCCTCCACTTTTGGAAAGGAGGAGTCCTTATGTTGTAGTGCTAGACTACAATACAATAGTGAAATCAAATTCTAATTGTGCATTTATTTTCCCTTTCAGATCCTTTGAAAAGGAATGAACCCCCTTATCCTTCCCAGGTTAAATAGTTCCACTATTGTCCTTCTAAAAGAATGGCTTTGGCATTACATAATCCAGGAAAGCTGATATGCCATTAAGCAAAGAAACAAAACCAAAACTAAATCCTTGTTTTTATATCAGCTCTAATGAAGATGAATAATGTTGGTGAGAAATAGTTAATTATTTCCAAAGCACAAATACATAAATAAATTGTAAAGAAGACAGAAAGATAAGGAAGGGCTAATCAACAATGGATCAATTTTCTTAAATAAACCTACAAATACAAAAAGTAATAAATCTTTTGTGACACTTGCTTTCAAGGGACTATTTTGCATACTTATATGGGGTGTCAAAGGTAATTTATGATATATAAGAATTGAATAACCCATTCTGAGTTATTCTATTCTTACCCCATTTTATCTTGCTGGTTTAACTTCTTAGATATGAAGGCTGTAAAGGAATTATATGAAAGAAGAAGACACTAAAAGATGGGAGACAAAGATATCTTTTATATTTTGCCTTTTATTTCTGGGTTCAACAACCATTCAGTGGGTGAGGAAATTCTTCCTGAATACAAATGAAATGGTTGAATCTCCCAGTTAAGGCATTAAAATGTGTTAGTCATTCTTGGGTATATGTGTCCAAATTTGGTATTTAAGGCATTAACAATGGGTTAGATGCTTTTGGGAGATATGTTTAAATTTGGTGTTTGTAGTTGTAATCATTAAGTCTGTTGTATGGTGTTTTTAGTCGTGGGTCATTAGTAAAAGAGGCGACTGCTACTAGGGGAAAGGTTAGCTAATATGTCATCTAGAGATGTACGCATAGTGCCTTCCACCACTAGCAAGAAAGATTAAGGTGTTGTCACTCCGCTAGTCACTGCTGAAATAGGACGAGATTCTTTCTTTTGTTGGGATGGTTCCTTTTCTTTGCGAATGCTTCACCCCTCTTCCTGTCAGGGGATTCTGGGAGTTTCTGCATATTTTTGATTTAATTTAATTTTTTTTATTTTTCTATTTTCTAC
>CAUZXS010002984.1:0-72500 GCA_963585895.1 Sepioteuthis lessoniana | reverse complement strand
CGATAATGGTGAGTTGCTGTGGGGAAAGTAGCCGAGGTTATCACTGGTAATACTGCATCATTGTTCTCTATGGTACTTTGTGCACCCCTGTGCATGCAAGCTAAAAGGATCAAGTTGATAGACCAGTTAGCAAAGAGATAGTATGGCTAAGTTGGTATTTATCCAACCACCCCACCATGGGCAGGATGTGATATAAGGTCTGTTTTTAAGCTGAGTTTTCCTTCTAGATTGGCTAAAAGCTGTAAAAACAGTTTGCTGTTGTATTTACCCACAGCCGAAGGAAAAATAGATGAATGCGTTAATGCCCATTCCTAGGAAAATTAGTACACAAAGAAATACAAACAGTCTCATCTCGTGTTTAGTTGTTGATTCCATCTCCTGCAACAATAACTGTCATAAGTGTACCCCTCCTTTGCCATCGATGATCTTTTCATGTTTTATTTTTCTTAATAAAAATCTTTTTATGGCTCTCTAATATTATTGCATGAGTATTGCAGAAAAATTATAGAGTACTTGTGGCAGTGAAGATATTAAAATTATAGAGTACATGTGGCAGTGAAGATATTAAAATTATAGAGTACATGTGGCAGTGAAGATATTAAAATTATAGAGTACATGTGGCAGTGAAGATATCAAAATTATAGAGTACATGTGGCAGTGAAGATATTAAAATTATAGAGTACATGTGGCAGTGAAGATATCAAAATTATAGAGTACATGTGGCAGTGAAGATATCAAAATTATAGAGTACATGTGGCAGTGAAGATATTAAGATTATAGAGTACATGTGGCAGTGAAGATATCAAGATTATAGAGTACATGTGGCAGTGAAGATATCAAAATTATAGAGTACATATGGCAGTGAAGATATTAAAATTATAGAGTACATATGGCAGTGAAGATATTAAAATTATAGAGTACATGTGGCAGTGAAGATATTAAAATTATAGAGTACATATGGCAGTGAAGATATTAAAATTATAGTGTACATGTGGGAGAGAATATATCAAAATTATGTTGTGAAGGTTTTGTTATATTTTTTGTCAGGATTAACGGCACTCAGTGATTTTTTGTGGAGAATAAGGTACAAGATGTTTTGACAAGGAGAAAAAACATGAATCCCTTCTTGTAACTGAACAATCTTTATTAATGTAAGCCAAATAGGAAGGAAAATTGAAAAAAAAGGAAGATGTTAGCATGTATTTACCCAACCACCTTTACAGCAAGCAAGATGTGATATATGATCAATTTTAAAGCAGAACAAAGCTGGTTTGATTACAGAATTTTCCTTCTCATAGACTGGTTGCCTTAACAAAGCTAAAGAACCCAACTGCTCAAGGATATACTCACTTCTGAGGGGGAGGAATGTATGGATTCATGCATTTCCGAAAGATATTAGCTACATGTAGGATTTAAATTTAACTCAGCGAATCCATTTCCATGATGATCAGTGTTTGCCAATGGCCAGAGAGACTGGGGTTCAAACCCAGGTTGAGTCATACCAAAGACTCAAAAAATAGTACTTGATGCCTCCTTACTTAACACTAAGCATTGTAAGGTATAGAGCAGGAGGAGGAATCTAGGGAAAGGAGTTGAGCCCTCCTCTACATCTTGGTATAGTCGCTATTGAAAAGTGGGCCGACCGGTTGCCCTTGACTATAGTCGGCGTTCTTACTTATTTACTAGATAAGTATGTGTATAGTTATATACATACATTATAACTAGGAGAGATATATTATTACATAAAAAATATATTTCTGGTTTGAATCCTGATAGTGAATTTGTTTCTGTTCCTTCAAACAAAATTTACAATATGTTTGATTATTGGATGAACCTAATAATCTGCACAACATTTTCAGCCTTTGAGGGTATTTTTACCTTCAGTCTTTTTGTTTCTGTGAACATCAAATCTATTTGATTGAATTTTGCATTTATTTATTATTCCATTTCTTAAACTTATCAATCTTTGACATTTTTTGTTAACTCACAGGAGAATTACAACTGGTTCTTGTTCAGCTTCGCAAACAAATTTTGCTTGAATATTTGTTTAACTAGACTATTAGACACAATAAAACAATTAAACATTTGGACTGGTTTTCTACTAGCCCATATAACTTGAACCTTGCAGTATCCAAATATAAATGGCAAATAAAAGAGAAAATAGGCAAACTTATCATAATAAAATCGGATATTGGGAAAAAAGCACAAGTTTACAAAAGTAGTGACAACCAACCGCTGCAGATTGTATGTATTCAAGAACATACGGAAATCATATTGCTGAATATAGGAAGCAAACTGATATCAAAGTGCAGACATGATGATAGACATCTTTTGTGCCATTTATCACATGACTAATTTCATAATTCTTCTTAATTTGGACTACCCAAATTCTCTCTCTATTTACGTGTAAGTGTGTATGGTGTGTATATTTGTGTATGTGTGTGTGTGTGTGTGTTATTTTCATTTTGTCTTATGAGTGTCATGTATATTTACATCTTATCATATACACCACACAATAAATATGGTTGATTAGCCACTTTTCTCCCATTTCTGTATAATGATTGTACTCACCTCATAAAACACAATTATGATATTTTTGGCATCAAGTGCATTTTTATGCAAACTTTTCTATTTGCATTTTTTGTTTATTATATATATATATATATATATATTTGTTTGATGAATTGTGTAAACTGAATTTGTGGTTTACATTTTTACCAATTTAGGAATTCAAGTCTCCACCGATGATGAGTACATTGTGTTTTAGGATGCAACTTACAAGGGGGGATAGCTCGTTATTGAAGACAATGAGGTCCGTTTCTTCACTAATATTGGTAGGGCTGTAGCAGGAGATGATTGTTGTGCTGGAGTTGCCATTAAACATAGCTACCAGCATCCTCAGTTGTGGTTTCTTGATGCTATTTAGCGATTTTAGGGCCCATGGCCCTTAAGCATACCTACACATCCTATCGCGGTGTTGACAGAGATTTTTCATGCAGATGCCAAGACAAATGTCCATCCATTGCCAGTCTTGTGGTATTTCATGTCTTCACTATAAAGGTATCTGTGTTCTTGTATGCATATTATGTCTATGTTATGATCTATTGCAGAAGCTGTGAACTCCAGTGGTTGGCTTATTCTATTTAAAGTTCTCACATTGAATGTCGCTATTTGTATTGTGCATTTGCATTTTGGTAATTTTTGTTTTAGATTGTGCTCTGAAGCTGGTTTTTCTACACTGGGGCCAGGGCTCCAACCTCAGCAGGATCCATCCCTTTTTTACCCATGTGAAGAGCAATGTGGTTTGGACAAGTGGTTTGAGTAGGAGTCATAGTAATCTTTCGATGGCTCTGTTTTTATTCTCATTGATGGAAGCTACCCTGCAGCGGTAGTTCCCTGATCAAACTATTTGATCCCGTCTGTTGTCACATGTGATTTGTCCACCAAGCATCGGGTTAGGCATGCCGTTGACTCGTCATTGGCTTCATTTGCCTTTACATCCACCATGCTGCTTCCCATGGCTTCTGAGGTATGTCTTGGAAAAAAATCCACCCTCTTGCATCTGTTAAGTTTTAACTTAGTATATGTCCACAGTTACATGCTAGAAAATGGATTAACATGCCTTAATACTAAATTTCAGAAAAGAAAGTGGAAACTATAGATCTACACCTACACAAATAATACTAAAGCACAGATAGACCACATCCTCAGAAATAAGAAATGGAATAATCGGGCATTCACTGCAAAGATATGAATGAGCCTACAAAGGAATGTAGCCCAAAAAACCACAACCGTACACTATGACTGGTCCCTGCTTCACAACAGGGATCTTAGAGATAAATATACATTAACACTAAGAAACAAATTCAATGCACTTCAGGAGATATCAGAAACACAAATTCTGAATGATGAATATGAGAATTTTGTCAATGCCCACTTAGAAGCAGAAGTAGAATGCATACCAACTAAACAAAGAGCTAAACCTAGAGTCCCAAGAGAGATGTTAGCAGTTAGAAAAAAAGAGTGCAGATGAAATACCCCCAGAATAGTCAACAACTACCGAGGTATAACCCTTACATCCATAGCAGCCAAGATCTACAATACTCTACTATACAACTGCACAGAACCTGAAATTCAAAAAATACTTAGGAAGAACCAAAATGGCTTTCAGAAAAATCGATCCACAACATCACAAATTTTAACAATCCATTGAATTCTAGAAGGTGTTCATGCAAAAAACCTGGAGGTAACAATATTATTCATTGACTTCTCCAAGCCATTTGACTCCATACACAGAGTGAAGATGAAGCAAATACTTCTCGCCTATGATATCCCCAAAGAAACTGTCACAGCCATAACGATGCTATATAAAAACATGAAAGTAAAAGTCTGCTCTCCAGATGGCAACACAGACTACTTCAACATAGTAGCAGGTGTGCTGCAAGGAGACACATCAACCCCATACCTCTTTATTATCTGCCTAGACTATGGACTTAGAACGCCAATTGATTTAAGGAAAGAAAACAATTTCAAGCTGGTGAAGGAAAGAAGCAAGAAGATACCCTGCACAAACTGTTACGGACGTGGACTACACCATTGACATAGAACTCATAGCAAAGACACCTGCCAAAGCTGAATCTCTGCAACATTGTCTGGAATGAGCAGCAGGTGGCATATGCCTCCGTGTCAACACAGAAAAGACAAAATACATGTACTTTAATTAAAGAAGCAACATATCTACACTTAAGGGTGGTCCTTTGAAACTAGTGGACAAGTTCACTTACCTCAGAAGCAACATCTCATCAACTGAGAATGACATCAACATGCGACTAGCAAAAGCATGGACAGCTATTAATAGGTTATCAGTCATTTGAAAGTCAGACCTGACTGATAAAATAAAATGCAGTTTTTCCAAGCAGCGGTCATATCGATACTGCTATATGGATCCACCACGTGGATGCTGAGTGAACGTATGAAGAAAAAGCTTGATGGCAATTACACAAGAATGCTGTGTGCCATACTGAACAAGTCCTGGAAGCAACACCCTACAAAACAGCAGCTGTTCGGCCACCTATGACCCATCATGAAAACTATCCAAATTAGGGGAACCAAACATGTGAAACACTGCTGGAGAAGTAAAGACGAACTCTTAAGCAATGTAGTCCAGTGGATCCCTCCACATGGACGAGCAAAGGTAGGACGACCAGCTAGAAACTATATACAAGAGCTCTGTGCCAATACTTGATGTAGCCTGGAAGACCTTCCAGGAGTGATGGACAATAGAGATGAGTGGTGAGAGAGGGTCAAAGAGATCCATGCTATTATGATGATGAGGATATATATATATACATATACATGCATATATATATTGGATATGCATATGGTAAGTTTCCAGACTTTTTTCATATGGGCATTTAAAATTGATGTAACTCTTGAAAATTCAGTATGTTATTGCTATACATCTTATGAGATGACTGGCCAATTTTTATGATTGCAGGTTCGAATGAACAGCTTTAGCAGGAATTGGAATACACCCTTCTAAAGCCTGATTGTCACGGCTGGTGAATTTCAAAAACTCGTATATATATATATATATAGTATTGCTCATAGTTAAGTACACTTCTAATAAATTTTTTTATCAAAAATTGATCATCAGCTGAAGCAAAGATATCAGGATTTTATTATTTTTTTGTGGTTCCTGTCATGAATAAACATCAATCTTAAGCAATGGATTTTGAGAGTAAATAATTTTTGATATTTTTATAAGATCTGCTTTAGTAGTGCTGAGTACTGTCATTCACTTTTCTTATTTACATTATATCTTTCATAATAAACTTGGAATAATCAGTTTTGGGCTGATACTGGATGCCGTCTAGAAAACTTTCCAAGAATGATGGCTGCAAGGGCTGATTGGAAAGAGAGAGTGAAGAGAATCTGTGCTCTCAGCATGCCATGATGATGATGATGATGATGGTATATTATGCATACCAAAATCACTTTCATTTTCAAACACCTTTACTCTAAATTGTATTTCATGTACACTTTTAATATAATACCACATGTGGTTCCATTGATGTTGCAGTTCTTGGATCCCATTGGTAAAAAAAAAATCATCATAATTAGATATGAACTCTTCAGTCCCACCTTTCATTTATCATTATTCTTCCTGCTAGTGTTTCACTCAAGTCTGAATGACATCAAGTGTCCTCAAGTCTCCAGAACTTTTCTAAGTAGTCTAGACAATTTTAATAGTGTTTTGGTCTGAATAGTCTCAATTTTTCTTCTGGCATTTGCTTCTTCAACTTCTTTTCCTGGTCATTGGGGATCACCAATTTCAATGGGTATCTCTGCTACGATTCAGCCACTCACTGACCAATCAGGGGCAGAGTGCATTGATTCCTTCTTCACAGCTTTCTCTGCTCTTTAGCAATACTACCTTTTTCTCTGTCAGCTTTCCACCTATGCAGGGGGTGATGTAGCAGTCACAGATCTATTTCCTCTCGTGAATCAATGCCCCCACCAAGCGATTCAACCATGCACTGACCAATCAGGGGCAGAGTGCATTGATTCCTTCTTCACAGCTTTCTCTGCTCTTTAGCAATACTACCTTTTTCTCTCTCAGCTTTCCACCTATGCAGGGGGTGATGTAGCAGTCACAGATCTATTTCCTCTCGTGAATCAATGCCCCCACCAAGCGATTCAACCATGCACTGACCAATCAGGGGCAGAGTGCATTGATTCCTTCTTCACAGCTTTCTCTGCTCTTTAGCAATACTACCTTTTTCTCTGTCAGCTTTCCGCCTATGCAGGGGGTGATGTAGCAGTCACAGATCTATTTCCTCTCGTGAATCAATGCCCCCACCAAGTGATTCAACCATGCACTGACCAATCAGGGGCAGAGCACATTGATTCCTTCTTCCTCTCTAGAACTATTTTTTCTAACCCTCTTTGGTTGTCATGACAGGACAGAGAGCACCTAGTTAGCAACCAAGACAGACTTCTCTCGTGTCCTCTGCTACGGACATTTCACATGGAAAAAGTTCACTGAAGAACACGCAGCTACTAGCTTCACACACAGAAGAACCAGCCTTGTGGTCAGTCACACAAGCTACTTGCTACTGTGATACATTTCCAACAAACTCAAGGACCAACGTACTATCCGGCGACACCAAAAAGAACCGTTTCTCTCACTGATTTGTTTACTTCTGCTATAATAATAAACCTTTCGTTGTTGTGTTTTAAAAAAAGAAGTTTCGTTATTTATTTGTATTGTCAATTAATTTATAATGTTATGGAAACTATCCATTCCAATACTAAATATCCCAGTATTTGTGTGTTTGTTTTCTTTTATTTTCTCATTGTGGTTTGCTGGAATGATAGAATCCATTTGATGATAAGTTCTTGGTGACCAATAAAAGGTCTGGTCTTCTGGCTGGGATTACAAGTTAGAAGTTTGATCAGTTCAGCCTTTTTTCCTTAGGATTTATAGATATACTTCTTGTTTTCTATTTGGTTGATAGTCTAGATGGATCATCAGTAGATGAGATTGGATCCATGGCGCTTCACATCTTCTCACAGACATTAATGTACATCATTATCAATATGATGCACTTATTTGATCAGTATTCATGTGACCTTAGATGGCTTTTGTAACTGAAGCTAAAAAGAGAAGCATAGGAGATCCATTTATATTGAATTGCATCTCCACATTTTCCATTAGAACCCTTTTAAAAGTAGTAAAAAAAAATATATATATATATATATATATAGGTGTGTGTGTGTGTGTGTGTGTGTGCATGTATATGTGTGCTTGTGTGTGTGGTATGTGTGCTTGTGTATGTGTATGCTGGTGTATGTGTGTGTGTGTGTGTGTGTGGTATGTGTGTGTGTGTGTACAAAAATGTGAACCTTTCAAACTTTTTTTATCTGATTTTATAACAGACATTATTTTTTTTTTTTCTATCTTGATTAATCCAACACATTTTTTTCAGTTCTTCCATAAATTTTAATCTATCAATGGAGCAAATTAAAATCCCAAGTTTGTATTAAGATGAATATTTAGACCAATATAAAAAAAAATTACCTTTACTTTGAGAAAGATGATTAACAATTCTCTATAATTCAATTGTGATAATACAAAAAATATGTATCCACATATCTATCTATCTACATATATATATATATATATATATATATATATAAAGTACAGACCAAAAGTTTGGGACCACCCTGAATTGTTTTCTTAGATCAGAATGAAAGCTAATTTTGCAATTGATCCTAAAATTTGAAATGAACTGCCTAAGAATAAGCAATAGCTGGTTAAACATTTAAACACTGCTTCAGAATCACTTTCACGAACATACAAGATACCAGAAAGGATGCCAAGAATTTGCTCTTGAGAAATACGTACTTATGAGAGATGTAAAGAAAATATAAATTTGCTTTAATTAAAATCAGAATTATTTTAAATTCATTTTAATTCAAATTATTGTATAATTGTATACAAACATAAAAAAAATAAATTTATTTCTGTAAAGACATGAAATTATATTCATTTTTTTAAGTTTAGAGGAAAAAATTAATGTGGCCTAAAATTTCTGGTCCATAGTATATATATATATATATATATATATGCATGTGTGTGTGAATAAAATTCAGTATACCCTAAAAACAAGATAACTCTTCCCATCATGCCCCAACAATGGTATATAAAGCTTTACTCACCACCTATGAGCCACATGGTCCAATGTTCACATAGGCAGAAAACTGGTTGCCAGCAAGCACCAGTGACTCTGTCTTGATGCGATTCAAAGTTATATATATATATATATATATATATATATATATATATGTGTGTGTGTGTGTGTGTGTAATATCAAAATGAACATGATTTTTCACATGAATTTTGAAAAAAACAAGAGAAAGTACTCAATACTGACTAGCAGAAGAGAATAAAACCTAAAATACAAGAGTTACTCTTCCTTGGCTGCTCCATAACTACGAGCTTCATTGAATTTTTTCCCTTAAAAAGATTGCATGAAACTAGAAGTTATGGAGCAACCAAGCAGGAGTATGTTTACCTCTTTTGTTTTATGTTATATATATATATATATATATATATACTATTTAGTTTTTCTTCTTGTTTTTTAATTACTAATA
The DNA here is from genome assembly GCA_963585895.1 of Sepioteuthis lessoniana. Lineage (NCBI taxonomy): Eukaryota > Metazoa > Mollusca > Cephalopoda > Myopsida > Loliginidae > Sepioteuthis > Sepioteuthis lessoniana. The sequence goes on along the minus strand of CAUZXS010002984.1, from coordinate 63,341 downwards.
TATTTTACCGTATTCTGTATGGAATAAAGCTGTAATAATATTGTGCTTAATCAAATAATATATTATATTCCCCTACATAACATATGAAAGTGTGTTTCATGATATTTGCAGTGTGATTAAAAAAATGTTTTCCCTTCTATGAGAGTACCTTTATAATACCAGTCTTTCCCTGTTCACCATCCCTGTCAACACATTTTTGGAATCATCCCCAAGTCCTTTCCATAATATCAGTTCAGCTTTTCTGATAAAGCTATTCCCATAGAAGTGAATTTACATGCGAATGATTTCAAGAGTACTTTGAGAAGAATGGGGAAAAGGTGGAATCAATTTCAAATTGTAATATCATTAAGTCTTGTTACCAGATGTAGGGTCTACCAGCAGCCACCCTTTTAATCGAGGGCAGTACTACCTCCACTGGGCATTGATGTAAGCCTCTGTGTTGAGTCTGAGGTCATGGGGTTAGATGAATGGAAGTATCATATCACCATTGCTAATGACCACTCTAAACACCATGATGCGGTTTCAGTGTTTGGTTTTCATTAAAATGAATATGAATTTGTTCTCCGATTGACACACAAACACTAAGAGACTTTTGAACGAGAGCTTCCAGGGCAAATGCTAATTAGTTTGGTTTGGTTTGGTTTGGTTTTATGTCACATTAACCATTGTAGATTAATAATGCTAAATCCATTTTCATACACGAAATAGTTCTATTTCAAATAATTCAGTTTAGTAAAATTTGCCCAGTCAACTGGGGCTGTAGAATACACTAACTGCTCCTCTACAGAGGAGTAAGACATCCCCACCCACAACGAGTGCCCTGGATATGACACTAAACAATCTGATGGTAAGATTCCAGTAATGCTGGAGCTTTGGAGAATGTGGAGTACCCTTCGTTGCCATTGCTCCCAGGTCCACTCTGACCCAGAGTTGTAGCACCTGATAAGGGTCCTGTCAATGGGTTAAAAAGAACTAACTGCATATTTGTGCTAAACTGATTTGTTTGAATTAGAAATGTTTGACTAAATTGAATTGCTTGAAATAGAAATGATTTTGACAAATAAACTGTGTACTTACATTTAAATTGCGTGCTTATGCTAAACTGAATTGTTTGAAACGGAACTGTTTTTGACATTGAAACTGTACTTACACTAAACTGAATTATTTAATATAGAACTGTTTTGACATTTAACTGTGTGTAAACAAAATCTGTACTTTTACTAAAATGAATTAGCTGAATTAAAACTGTTTGACTAACCTGAATTGCTTGAAATAGAAACGTTCTTGACAATTAAACTGGGTAATCATGCTAAACTGAATTGTTTGAAATAGAAGAGATTATTTGCATAAAAATGGATTTGGCATTAAATAACCTTTAAAGGTTGATATGCCATAAAACCTAACCAACCAACCAATCAAGTTTAGTTTAAGTATCATTTTTTTGTTCACACACAGTTAAATGTCAAAACAATTCTATTTCAAATAATTCGGTTTAGCACAGTTTAGTTATATTTGATGCATAGATAGGACTCTATTAGGTTCTACCTCTCTGAGCCAGAGTGGACCTGGGAGCAATGGCAATAAAGGTGTACTCCCCATTCCCTAAAGCTCTTCAGCATTACTGGAACCTCACTATCAAATTTTTTAGAATCATGTCCACACTCAGAAGACAAAAAAATACAGTGAATGTGTGAAATTAATTTTAAATGGTGACAATTAAGCCATCACAATCTGCATATCCAATAGTTTTGTTTCACTTAATCAGGCTCATCAGTGTGCTACAGAATCAATGTAACCATTGGTGATTTAAATTTTGACCTAGATAAGTACTTACCTTTATAATAATAATGAAGTTGACCCCATGACTTCATTGATTTTCAGTCTGCTACGTAATAGATGTATGCATATAGATTATAAGAGAAATAATTCTAATCATGTAATGCTATCGGATTCCTGAGATGTCACAATGTGATTGGCTATTGACAGGCTCTTACCGTTATGTATATTTAAATCAATCGGGTACAGTTCATCCAACTTACGCAAACTCCATGTATTAGGATTGTAGATCCCCTAAATTTATAAACAATTTGAAACAGTTAAATTAACAGAATTGTGAGTAATGTAAGTTTTCAAAAAAAAAATCCATTGCTAAGATGTAGCTCAATTTTAATAGATTCCCTGCAATATTTAAATTGCATGAGTACTGTAAGTTTTTCCCAAAAGATCCATTGAAAAGATGTAACTCAATTTTAATGGATTCCCTGCAATATTCTGAGTGCTTGCTGTAAAATTCAATGTTATGCATGTGCATGCATATTAAGAACAAGAAAATTTGTGCTGGGGACAATTATTAATTGTCTCCCTTGATAAATTGTCTCCCTAGATAAATGGGAGCATGCTCATTTGACATTTGATAATCCAGAATCCTTTTCATCACTTTTCATTTAGATTTTTACTCACAGCCAGATAAATAATATTTTGTGTCTCACATGGCTTTGCCAATCCTCTTAGGAAATGAAATCAGCAACAGAAATTCAAACCTAGACTAGGGTGTTTGTATTTTACTTTGTGCTAATATCCTTGGGAAAGGCATGAATCCATTTGTTCTCTAATCCTCTGCCATGGGAAAATATTGAATTTTTCTTAAAATTTCAAATTAATTCATTGCTTGATTTTTGAATGGACAAATTTTATTGGAATGAGGCTATGATGAATGTACTCTTTTGGAACTCTGAGGAGACTGAAGTTATCACTTCATGGTCCTCTTTGACCGAGAAGTAGTCTATCTTTCTTTCTTTTTTTCTTTCTTTCTTTCTTCCTCAGATTATCTTTTCTATCTATCTGTCTATCAATTTATCTATCTATCTCACCAAGTCTGCTCATTTCTTTCTTTCTTTCTTTGTCAATTTTTTAAATTTTTTTATCTATTTATTCATGTATATATCGATCTATCTGGAAAGAGGAGTCCCCATGGTATAATGATTAAAGTACTGAACTATGACCTCAAAGTAACTGAGTTCAAACTCCACTAATACTATTATGTTCATTTTCAGGGTAATACCCTTGAGAAAGGCATGAAACCCCTTATTCCCCAGCTATGGTTAAGTAATATCTGTGCTGTTCTTCTATAATGATAACATTGTCATTAAATAACTCACAAAATTCGATATGCCATTAAACAGAGAAAGACGCCACTTTCTAGCTATGGAATGTTACTTTTTTTCTTTATCAGACTATTCTTATTAATTGTCACTCTCCAGTTGGTAGAGTGTTTGCCAATGGTCCGAGAGACCTGGGTTCAATCCCAGGTCACATCATATCAAAGATTTTTAAAATGGTACTCGGTGTCCTCGTGGTGTAATGGTTAAAGCGATGAACTACGGAATCGTAGTACGCGAGTTCGTACTCCAGTCGCGCTATTACGTTCACTTTCGGGCAAATACCCTAGGGAAAGGTATGAACCCCCTTATTCTCCCTCCAGTTATGGGTAAATAGTAGGACGGACTAGGTTCTTCAGCCTTGGTGAGGCAACTAATCTAGGAGAAGGAAATCTCTGAATCCAAACCTGTTAAACTCCGCTTAAAAATTGACCTTGTATCATATCCTGCCCGAGCGGAGGGGTTGGTAAATAGTACTTCCTTGTTTAACACTCAGCAATATAAGGTACGTATCAATGGTAAAGTGGAGCAATCCAAGGAAAGGAGTAGTGCCCACCCCTACACCTCGGTGTAGTAGCTTTTGAAAAGGGAGCATTCAGATAACCCTCAACTACGGTCGCCAACTTTACTTTTCTACTTCTCCTCATTCAATTCCTTTTGTGATGTAACCACCTGCAGTGTTTTATGCACCTATTGCATGGTGCAAATGTGACCCCATGCTGTGAGTGTTACAGTTTTAAAAAGTAAATCAAAGTGCATGAATTCAAGGAGATGGTGTCACAAATGAAAAAGAAAGGATTAATACAAAGCTTCAAAGAGCCAAACTTGCTCATGGTGTTGTATATTGACCTCCAACCCTGCCAAACATGCCATTCCAAAGACGGTGGAAGTGCATATTCCATTGGCGTGGGCAAGCCTGGCTGACAATATGGGACAGGGTTAAAATCCCACGGTACATTCACAGACTGATGAACCGGAAGAGAGTGACCTGTGAACTGCATGATAGTTATTTCCGCTTGATGACGATCAAACATGCCATTTCAAAGATTGAGTGGGCGATTGAACTATCATATAACTCGGTGAAGACAGGAAGTCAGTTAGTTTGGAGATCAGAGAGTTTGGAGACAAGATGTGGTAGAGAAGGCCAGCACCCAGTAGAGAGCAGGGCCCCCGGACCTCCAGTTGAGCAACCCTGGAGAACGGGAAAGAAACACTGATGGCCATAAGAGTGGGGAGGACAATATGTTGCAGTTTTGTTCAGTCTCCAACTCCCTCTCACACACAACTCTTTCAAATAAAGCGAGAGGTATATTTTTTCTAAAAGACTGTGTCGCTCATCGTTTTTTGTGTCTTTGTTATGATTCTGCATGTATATGTATATAGTTGCATATGTATTCTGTGGCTATACAACAATGGTATGTGACACTCTTCTGCATCTCACACTACTCTGTTGTAGCACACACCATTACCTTTACCATGCTGGGGGGGTCTTTGCGGTGTAATGGTTAAAGCAATGGACTGTGGAATTGTAGTAAGCAAGTTCATACTCCTGTTGCGCTATTACGTTCACTTTTGGGCAAATACCCTTGGGAAAGGTATGAACCCCCTTATCCTCCCAGCTATGAGTTAAATAGTACCACTACTATTCTTCTAGGAGAATAGCTTTGGTATTAAATAACCTACAAAGGTTGATATGCCATTAAACAAAAAACCTTTAGCATGCTGTATGAAAATTAACTTGCCTGAACTGTTATATCCGGTCATTGCCGACCAACCACCATTTTTTGATTTGGCATAAAGCAGGTCCTAGTCATAATTCCCCACAGTCTGAGCGGATCTGCCTTTTCCTCAAAATCTAACTTGTATATATTAAGCTTTAATTCCCATCTACTTCCAGATATGAACCACTCAAATTTAGTTTTCCAAAACTTTTAATCAGCATCAGCTCACCCACACACACACACACACACCTCAGCCTTTATATGGACAAATATATTCCTACACCCTCCCATATGTCCACGGACATATATATATATATATATATATATATATGTATCTTTTTACCTACTCCTCTGTCAAAGCAATATGTGACACAAGGTCATTTTTAAGTGGAGTTTAACAGGTTTAAATTCAAAGTTTTCCTTCTCCTGGACTGGTGGCCATATCAAGGTAAAAGAGCTCTGTCTACCCTACTATTTATCAATAGCTAGAGGGAGAAGAGTTGGATTGATACCTTTCCCAAGGGTATGAGTGGAATGTGAAATGCAAACAATCTCATCTAAAATTTGAACACGTCACCATGTCCATTTCCTATAACTGTACTCATTACATCCTAATAAGTATATATATATATATATATATGGATTTACATATACTTGCATACATACTCACCTAACTATATGTCGTAGTCTACCTAGGATTCCATAGAGTCAAATTCTTTCTTTCTTTCTTTCATTCTTTCTTTCTCACAGAGTCTTGCTTTCTCTCTTCTGTTACAAGATTTCAAATTGATGCTTGATTTTTTAATGGACTATTTTTATATTGTCCTGGGTGTGACCATAAGCTGCATCCATTGGTAAAGCCCCAGTTCTGAGGCTCTCAGGAGTCTAGAGTCATCTCTTTATGGTCCACTTTGATCCATAGAGGACATAGCAGTTAGGATCCCATCAATAGGTCAAAAAGATGTTGGAGATAATGTTTTCAATGGTTTTTGTTCTTAAAACATTGGTACTGAAGCTAAAGATAAGTAGTTTACCTGTTTAAAATGATTGTGAAGATAATTTTTTATACCATGTATAATTGGAGACCATCATAGCTAAACTGGCTTTGGCATAAAATAACCTAGCAGTAATTGATATGCCATAAAACCAATGAAACAACCTTTTCATGGTACATCAGAAAAACATGTCTCTTTCAAGTTATGTATAACAGCAAGCTGAAGATGCGAGCAAACTGAAATATTTCTTCTATCTATCTATCTATCTTAGTCTTTTCAGATATTTTGATGGTATCCAATCATCCAATATTTTATGGCCAGTAAGGTGTTTCTTTTTCCGTTTGGCTTAAAGGCATTTTGGTACTAGTATTCTTGGTGACTGATAGTAGACACCTGTCGAGTTTGATGGTGGGTGAACAGGGGAGAAGTGATGGAGTTTGAGGACGAAGGAATTGCTCTGTTTATGCAGTTGAATACAAAAGTCTGTCATGCTTACTTTGTGCGCACATATACTCACTGTTTAAAATGATTGTGAAGATAAATTTTTATACCATGTATACTTGGAGACCATCATAGCTAAACTGGCTTTGGCATAAAATAACCCAGCAGTAGTTGATATGCCATAAAACCAATGAACCAACCTTTTCATGGTACATCAGAAAAACATGTCTCTTTCAAGTTATGTATAACAGCAAGCTGAAGATGCAAGCAAACTGAAATATTTCTTCTATCTATCTATCTATCTATCTATCTATCTATCTATCTATCTATCTATCTATTTATCTCAGTCTTTTCAGATCTATCTATCTATCTATGCATCTGTATGCCTGTCTATCTATCTAAGTAAAACTTTCATTTCATTATGTTGGTATATATATAAGTTTGTAAATGTTAATGTTTCTATGGGAGCACCTTTTTGATATAATTTCTGTTCACCATCCCAGTCAAAATATTTTGGGAATCTTTCCAAGCTGATTAAAAAAAAGTTAAAACGTATCTGGGAGAACCTCTTTTTGAAAATTAGAACTGATATTAAGGAGATCATAAAAGAAGACTGTTTGAAATCATAATATCATAATGGTGCCCCTACAGAAGTAGATCAGAGTGTAGTATCTGCCTGATCCCAAGCTGGAATCTCGAACACTTTCAAGCCCTAATAGAGATTAAATCACTAACGATAATTATCTAGACTACTATCTTGTTTGTTTGTATTTATGATAGTTAATATACTGTAGTATCTCTCAATTTCTTGACCCTTCTCAGTTGTTTCAAGTTTCAATTTCAGCTTCCCTAGAATTAGTCGGATTTAGAAATAAATTCAGCCTTGAAAGGATTTTAAAATCTTGAAACAAATAAAAATGAACTTGAACATTTTGTCATGCCAATCACCTTTCATATAGACAGATACTGAATTAGTTAATTCCTTTGAAAAATGGTCATTATCATCTAGTAATCAAAATGCTACTACAGGTCGAACAAGGTTGCATGAAGATCAGCCATTTTGTTTTTCCCTTGTGCTTGAATGGCAGCCACTTTGAATCTGATTGTAAAGAATGATATGAGTGATTAGATCATTTAAGGCCTGGATTCCTTCCAGGATAACATAAGGTGATACTGCCATTCCTTTATAGCTGTCCCCTCCACTATTTCATACCCAACAGATGTCAGAGACAGTGGGCAGTTAAGAAGTGGCAGTTGTGGTCAGAACAGTTGGCCATTTGAGCAAAGTTGTTTTATGGCTTCTGTGATGATAATGCCATTGCAGGAATTCATAAGTGATGCCCAATGGCAGGTCCATTACTTACTTCTCTCATACCATACCCTCCCTGCATGATTACAACCTCCTTTATGGCTTGTGGACCATTGTGCAGATGCCATTGTTGTACTCACAGGACGTTTGTTTCATTGCAGTAAACAGATATTTTGACGGTATCCAATCATCCAATATTTTATGGCCTGTAAGGTGTTTCTTTTTCCCTGTTTGGCTTAAAGGCATTTTGGTACTAGTATTCTTGGTGACTGATAGTAGACACCTGTCGAGTTTGATGGTGGGTGAACAGGGGAGAGGTGATGGAGTTTGAGGACGAAGGAATTGCTCTGTTTATGCAGTTGAATACAAAAGTCTGTCATGCTCACTTTGTGTGCACATATACTCACTTCAAAAGTGGGCATTTGTGTAATTCATGTTAAGCAAAGAGTCATTGACTCTGACAAGCGAAATAAATCGCACAGAAGAGGTGCTCAAAACGGTTTGGGGAAGGAAGGAGCAGGAGTAGAAGAGAAATGAAGAGGTGAGAAAACACACACAGTGAAAGAATTGTACATGTCACAATTCCGGTTTAAGATCAAAGTGTTGAATCTGTTTTACATAGAAGACTTTGTATCTTTTATATTTATGTTTTGTTTAAGTTAGGTTTGGAGTGAATTCTGATGATATGGGAAAATAAGATTGATATAGTTCCCTGCAGGAATAAAAATATCAGAATGAATTTATTGTTTTTGAGAAAAAAAAAGTGTAAATATAATAAGATAGGTGTTCTAATTTAAAAAATAAATTGAATATTTTTTGTTATTTTATTCTTTGTGTTATTTATAGATTTATTTGACAGATATCTAGATAGATAGATAGATAGATGTGAGACTATCAGCTTTCCTTTGGTGCATGTATTTATGTGATAATGATACGTGTGTAGATGTAAGGATGTCTATGGGAATGAGTATATGTATAGGCAAAGTATATACGTATGTATATGCATGTGAGTACAAGTATCTGTATGGGTGTGCATGAATAGGCATATTGTATGTATGTATGTATGTATGAACATGAATACGTGTACATAACAGTATTAAAAGGATATCTAAGCAAGTTAGGTAGGTAGTGAGATTTCAGTAGATAATAAAACAGAAAAAGAAGGATTTCTTGATGGAGGATGAAAGGGTTAGTTTTTTAAGGCCTGTAATAAACTCTTCAGCTCAGGTCAGAGGTCAATTGACAAAGAATTTTTTTAAAAGCACTTCAGTTCTAAGGGCTCCTTGCAAAAATATCTATCAATCAGCCTAATATAAAAGATACTCTGAAAAAAAAAAAAGAATCTATTTCATCATCAATTTGTTTTTATGTATGTATGTATGTATGTATGTATACATCTATCTATCTATCTATCTACTGGGGCTGTAGAATACACTGACTGCACCTCTGCAGAGGGCTAAGACCCACCCCCATGATTGTCCTGGATATGACACTAAATAGTCTGATGGTGAGGTTCCAGTTATGCTGAGCCTTTGGGGAATACGGAGCACCCCTTCATTGCCATTGTTCCCAGGTCCACTCTGGCCCCGCGTGGTAGCAGCTGATAGGGCCCTATCTATGGGTTAAATAGAACATACAGCATACTTATGCTAAACTGAATTGTTTGTCTAAACTGAATAGCTTGAAAAAGAAATATTTTGACAATCAAACCGTACTTACATTTAAACTGTGTGCTTATGCTAAACTGAATTATTTGAAATAGAACTGTTTTTTGACATTAAAACTGTATTTACACTAAACTGAATTGTTTATCATAGAACTGTTTTGACATTTAACTGTGTGTAAACAAAATCTGTACATACGCTAAACTGAATTAGCTAAATTAGAATTGTTTGAATAAACTGAATAGCTTGATATAGAAATGTTTTCACAGTTAAACTGTGTACTCATGCTAAACTAAATTGTTTGAAATAGAACTGATTATTTACATAAAAATGGATTTGGCGTTAAATAACCTACAAAGGTTGATATGCCATAAAACCCAACCAACTAACCTATCTATCTATCTATCAAAATTGATAGGAAAAAAAAAACAAGCAATAATAAATTTAGTCAAATTTAGAACCAGCTGTATCATTTTTTATTTCTCGACTGAAAAAGGCATAAATCTTCACTTTTTTTTCAGGTTTGGATGAAATTTAAAATTAAAGTTCAGGTTTGGTTTAGTTTCTTTACTAAATGGCATTTCAACCTTTGTGAGTTATTTAATGTCTAATTCATCCTTGTAGAAGAAAAGTATTGGTAAAATGCTGGGGAGTAAAAGGATTCATACTTTACCCAAGGGAATTAGTCAAAAACTGATTGCAATAGAATGACTAAAATTCAAATTCTTAAGCAAGCGCTTACTTTAATTAGGTCTGTGTTGACACTAGATGTAGTTTAGAGGACCAGGTGAGAGTGATGGCCAATAAGGATGGATGATGTTGTGGATCAGTAAAAGGCCCGGAAGAAAGACACAAACTTGGGATGACGTGAAACAAGTATATTGAACAAAAGTATAAATACAGCATAGGTAAAAGAGTGTTGAATGTCAGTCTGACTGCCAAAGTGTTAGGCTGGAGTTAACTCAACACCGAGATGAATATTCTCCCGGTATTCAAAGTAATAGAAAGAGTTCATTACAGTCTGTAAGGTAGGTACCATAATATATATATATATATATATATATATATATATATATATATCTGTGTGTTGCAGACCAGTAAAAGGTCCAGAAGAAAGACACGAACTCGGGATTATTTGAAACAAGAATATTAAACGAAAGTATAAATACAGCATTGGTAAAAGAGTGTTGAACATGTGTAGAAATTTTGGTAAGGAACTGGTGATCCTGTTTCAGTGATCAGCAGCAGCCCCTTGGGGTCACGTGGCGTCCATTATAAAAAAGAGCCCCACAGGAGACTCTCTCTCTTTTGGTTCCACTATCAGCAACTGTTAGCATCAGGTCCATTGTAGCAGCCCTTGACGGCATATGACTTTTGGTACCTTCCACTACCCAGGACCCAAGAGCGTCGAACGCATGTGCAGAGTTAAAAGGAACACGACACACACAGTTAAGTTCCAGCAGGCATTTTATCTGCAAACCAACTTACTTCACCCACTTTACCCACAAACCTTATCAAACCTACTTTACCCTTCACATACCTTCAAACACCTTTACAAAACCTTACAACCTTCACAACAAACCTAACCATATTTTACATCTTGAACTCTTCCTTGAACTCTCTTTTTTGAACTGTTACTTACACATTCGTTGTTTATTCCATTTGGTGTAAAACCCTGTTTATTGTTGTTGTTGTATATAAATTTTGTTGTACGTACAAGTCGTTCGTCCCTTTCTTCAAAAGCTCTCACCCAAATCTCTACTGCTGGTTGAGTACGGTTTATTCTTTTACTAAACGTAAGAAAAAAACGGGTTTTTCAGGGTTTATAAAATTCCCCACACATCAGTCTGACTGCCAAAGTGTTAGGCTGGAATTAACTTAACTTTATTTATTCTCCATCCCACCACCAGGCAAGTATAGCACAAGGCCCTTTTTAAAGTGAGTCTGGATGCAGGGTCGCAGCCCACACACGTCCGGCAAAATCCAAAAATACCTTTGGCCTCATCGGCACCCCCAAAGGGGGCACTTCAGAGGCCAAGAAACAAACAACAAACAACTGGTAAAACAATTGGTGAACTTAACACAGAGATGAATATTCTCCCAGTTTTCATAGTAATAGGAAGAGTTCATTATAGTCTGTAAGGTAGGTACCATAACACTTAACTCCGAGATGAATATTCTCCCGGTATTTACGGAATATAATGAACTCTTCCTATTAGGAAGAGTTCATTATATTCTGTAAGGTAAATACCATAACAGATGGTGAGAGAAAATCAAAGGAACCAATGCTATCAGCACAACTTGAGGATGATGATGGCAAGCAAAAAAAGAATTAACCCAGAAAGGATTTAGATGCTGTAAAACTTGATAAGTTGAACGAACCTAATATTTCTCTTTCAAATACTCAGTATACATCAAATGAAAATACCTAAATATTGTAGAGAATTTGTTGACTTAAGCCCCCCACCCCACTAAAAAAAAGGGGTCATTCCTTTTTATCTCTGGCAAGCGCAGTTAGTCATTTAGACATGAGATAACTTCCAATCAAATAACGAACCAACACATGAGGACTGCTAGCAACACATGAAGTGTTTCATTTATTTTATAACAACAACAACTAAAAAAACAAAAGTCTAAGGGCAGGTAACTCACCCCTACAAAAAATGGTTTTGGGCAGATAACTTCTGGCCCGACCGTTATTTCTGACTAAAGTGAATTTCCACAAATATGAACCCATCAATATCCTTTCTTCCCAATTTGTTATAACTCAATAAGAAGCTATAACGTTGAGTACTAAAAAGAAATGAATATCATGGAAAATTAGATATTGTGTGAAATAATGAACAGACTAAATGAATAAAAGACAAATCTAATGATAACAAGTAAATCTATAAAAATGATTTCTTAAGTTGAGAAAGCAATAAATAGCAAATTCTACATTGTAAATTTTCTCTAATAGTTTATCCAAATTGTAACTGGTTGTAATTTGATTCATTCTGTAAGTGTTCTCATCGGAGTTGTTGCTATCGTTTATATTGTAAGGATTTGATTTTTGTATTTATTTTGGGCTTGATTAAATAACATGGCAGAAATTGTACCAAATAAACGGTTGGAGAATTAAAGAATCTCTTGAGCCCATAGACCATCAGGTTCCCAACAATATTGGATTTATTCGCTAAAAGATCACAAAAATTAGTCTACATGAGGAAGTTAATTAATTTAGTTAATCAATGGTTACTAACAGTAAAATATATATGTGGTTCATTCAATAAACAATTTTGCCTAAGAGGTTGGCAATAGGAAGCACTGTTTGCAAGGAAATCGTAATGAAGGGTCATTTCATGTCCCTGAAGACTGTAAACCTGAGTTTCTTTACTGACCACTTGTTGTATCGAGGTAAGGAAAAGATACACAGTAAAATAGAGTTAATTATTTATAAACTCAAGGGGTACAGTCTGACTCATATATATAATAGATCCCTCCTCAGTCAAAATATTCCCTTTATTGACTGAATGACCCACATATATATAATAGATCACTCGTAAGTCAAAAAATTCACTTTATTGATTAAATAACACTCATACTAGCTAAACCTACTAAAATTTCAGTTATTTTAAATCGTAGCCAAGAGTAAAAAGTCATCATAGCATTTTGAATAGTTTATCAACAAGTTATATCATTTTTCCCAATACATGAGTGTTGATACATGTGCTGAGCATATCTGTAGATGTTAGATTATAATCATCCATAAAGAACCCAACCATCATTGCTGTGCTGAAAGCTATAGATGTTTTCCATTCACACCAGTCTCAATAAGACCACCAAATGTTAAACACAAGTTGCACATGAAATCTAAGCTGATTAAAAATTATTATACTTTTGATACCCCCTAATACAATCAATCAATCAGTAAGTGTATAAATTATTAACAATTATGAAATAATATTAATTGCTGAAATAGTGGTAGTGGTACCATGTAATTCAATATTACCTGCCACATGACCAAGTAGTCATCAAATAAGTTAGCTACTCCCTAACTCTGACCCTAGCTCTTAACCATCTTGTGCTGTGAATCAAGAGAAAAGCATCCCTTGCACAAAACATTAGTCTGAACATTCACTGCAACTGATCCTCTCCCGGCTGTCCAAGACTACACCACACACACACTCACACACAGAGGTATCAGATGTTGGAAAATATCTTAAGATTTCTTTGGGAGTTCCTTCATAATATTATGATGCTTATGTCTCCACATAAGCCCCCTGTCAATACATTATTGCGATCTTCTCATAATGGTCTCGGTAATATCAGTTCTGCTTTTCTAATAAAGATACTGCCATAGAAACATAAAATATTTTTAAACACTTGTGGGAGTTCCTAAGATTGTGTTGACATGGATACTGAACACTTGGTGATTATTTGAAATTATATCATAAAAGTACTCCTATAAGAGTTTCAAAGTTTTTTAATCATCCTGTACACACACGCACACACACACATATATATATATATATATATATACTCACAGATAACCGAATCCATGACCAGACTATAAAGATTTTGGATACACTAGTGAGTAAGATAAAAAGTAAGAAAGAGAGGTTTTAGCTAAGAATTAGAAATGTACCCTTATTTGTAGTTGAAAGATTTTGCCTAATAATTCAAACGGAAAGTATTTGTTTATTCAATGAATTTTTTTTTGAGTTTCCATTTAAAATACCATATGAAAATATGCAACCCTATACTGGGTTACATGGTCAAAATATAATCAGGATTTTTTTTTTCCAATAAACTTTTTAAAAAAAAATTAGTACATAGATACCGAACAATTTTTCAGAAGATAATTTTTGCAAAACCAACATGGTTTTAACTCAAATTCCTATTTACCCTCAAGAATTTAACAATTAAAGAATATAAGAATTCATATATTACAATATTATTTTTATTTTTAGATTTTTTTCCTTTAAAGTATTATTCTTAAAAATGTAACCATGAACTGAAGAGTGGTTTAAAATATTATTTTATTTTTCAAAGACTTTCTTTTATTTTACATATGACAAAAATTTTCATTCAGTAATTAATTGCCAGTTGAGTGATAAAAATGTATTTGTTTAATTAATTTATTTTTTTACACTTTAAAAATGTAACAATGAAAAGAAGCTAAGAATGAAAAATGTCCTTATTTTAGGTGGAAAATTTTGCATATTAATTCAAATGAAAAATATTCGTTTATTTTATAAATAGTTTCTTTTTCTTTTTTACTTTTTGTCTTTTTTTTTAATGTCTTTGGTTTACCTTGAAGAAATATGAAAGGTATTCGGTTAAAAAAAAATCAATTTTTGAGATGCTTTCGTCTAATTAATAAAAAAGCTAAGAATTTAAAATGTAAATTTTTCATATTACAATTTCGTTTTTTGGTTTACATTTAAAAGAGTATTTTTAAAAAAAGGTGCCTCTTGGTTTAAAACATTTACTTGATTTTTTTAGTTCTCCAAATAATGAAAAAAATTTTTTTGTAATTAGTATTAAATTACAAAACAATAATTTTCAAAAAAGCATTAAATTCAGATTTCACCTATGGAATCCATGTGATATCTAAATATGCCAAGTCTTAATAAGAACAGAAGAGTTCCCTTTTTTTGTACTTACTCATGCTGAAATGGGAAGAGTTCTACAAATAGATTGATTTTTAATTATTGGATTATATCATTTTATCAATAAAAATCAAAAACTAAATTTTGTACTTTTCCCTATTGCAAACATATTAAAAGTGTATGTGCAATTTTGATGCTCAGTGACATCTCTTTTCTGAGTAACGAGTCGACATATCAAAACAGATGCAACTTATATACATACATATATATACATATATATACATTTATAGTGGAAAGTGAGAGAAAAAAAATGACCAATATGTTCCTCTTGACAGCTAGAATTGGTTCAAACACCTGATATGTACGCTACAAACTAGTGCATACCAAAATACTAAAAATCTTTGACTCACCCTAGTATTATATGATTACAGTAGATTTTTTTTCTCAGATCCAATAGTGATTCAGATTTCTCATCAAAGTTTTTCTTCAGCAAGATTTTCCCTAAGGAATCAAAAGCAATATTGCCATGACATTTATTTTAAGAAGATAATCTTCATGTGGAAAAGGAATGTTCTTTTTTCCCTCTAGCCAGCAGGTATTAACTTGAATTAAAAGCTGTAAACAATATCCGGGACTCAGAATGTAGGTGAATAACTTACAGGTGGTTAGTATCTAAAATCTTCTACCGTTCAATCTATTTTGTTTCCAGGACTGATTGACTGATACTGGCTTTGTTTAAATCTATACAATTCAACGAAAAGCATCTATTTTTCTGATTTTTAATTTGCAATGTCTATTCCTTCATAAATGCAAGATGTATGCTATTTTTACTGTAGAGACCTACCTGCTTTATTTTCTAAAACTTCAGTTATTTTCTAGAAATAGAAGAGTAAGTTTTGAACTCTTAGTGCAATAAGAACATATCTAAAACTTTGGTTCCAAAAGATCTTTGTACAATTTGCTGCACTGTTTATTTTGCTCATTCAGATATAAAAGTTGGCGACCATAGTTGAGGGTGACCCAAAGTCTCCTTTTTCAATAGCTACTACACTGAGGTGTAAGGAAGGGCACTACTCCTTTCCTTGGATTGCTCCACTTTACCCTTGATCCATACCTTATAATGCTGAGTGTTAAGCGAGGAGGCACCAAGTATGATTTTTTTAGTCTTCAACCTCGGATACAACTCCAGTCTCCCAACTTATTAGGCCAATGGCCCAGCAAATATATAAACATATAAACAGGTCTATTTCAAACAATTCAGTTTAGTATAGGTGCAGTTTTTTGTGTAGTATAAGTACCCATAGATAAGACCCTATTGGGTGCTACCACTCCAGGCCAGAGTGGACCTGAAAGTACCCTCCCTTACACATTAGTGTTGTAGCTATTGAAAAGGGAGCCATCAGGTCACTCTCGACTAAGGTCACCAACTTTACATTCAGATATAACTTTCTCTAAAATTGCTTAAGAGTATAGTGAAACCTGGTTTTCAACTGTTTATTCAGTTTCCTGTTTTCTAAAAGGGTCAATGGAAACCATTTCACGTATCTAACACCTACAAATTTAAAGTTAAAGTTCTGTAACAGGAACTACAGTACCAATGAGTAAGGATTGACCTCGTACAAACATTTGGCTCAGGGTATGATAATTGGAAAAGATTGAATTATTTGTTTTATGGCATATTATCCTTCATAGGTTATTTAATGCTAAGGCCATCCTTATAGAATAGAATTGGTAATATTTGACCCATAGCTGAGAGTATAAGGGGTTCATGCCTTTCTGAAGGGTATTAGACTGAAAGTGAATATATGAGTTATAAGTATTTTTTTTATTATTCATTGTCAGTGAATTGTTGAGTATGTTGGGAAGTTCTGAGTTTCATATCAAACTTCTTTTTTTTTCTTCTTACTCCATTCACTTGTTGTCTTCTTATTTGTGTAGAAGCAAAAAATTAATTAAGGACGCAAGGAAAGAGGCAAGGATATCTTTATACTCAAACTTTATTCTGGGGTTTATGACTATTCTGCGGTGAGAATGTTTTCATGAACCAGTAGAAATAGTCATGTCTCACAGACAATGCATTAAAATATATTATTGAAACATTTTCAAAATTATAAGTTTGAAGTTTGCCACATGTTCAGATAGGTGTCTTGCCCAGTCGGCTGTGGGGTGCTGTATGAATACACCCCACCACCAATGAGTATCCTGGATATGAAACTAAACAATCTGATGATGAGCTTCCAGTAATGCTGGGGCTTTGGGGAATGCAGAGCACCCCTTCATTGCCATCCCTCGCAGGCCCATTCTGGCCTGGAGTGGTAGGACCTGATAGGGCTCTGTCTATGGGTTAAATAGAACTAAACTGTGTACTAATGCTAAACTGAATTGTTTGAATTTGAACTGTTTGACTAAACTGAATAGCTTGAAATAGAAATGTTTTTGACAATTAAACTGTGTACTTATGCTGAAATTAATTGTTTGAAATAGAACTGTTTTTAATACCCTTTGGAAAGGTATGAGTTCTCTTATTATTCCAGCAATGGGTTAAGTAGTATTTTTCTTCTATAAGGATGACTTTGGTATTAAATAACCCACAAAAGTTCATATGCCATTAAACAAAGAAACAAAACTAAAATTTGTTTAATTTACTAAAAATTGCTTATGATTCTTGCAGTTTTCCAGTGGTCACCCAACCAAATACTAAGCAAGCTCATTACTGCTTAACCTTATGCATCTTCTACGAAGTGTGCGAAATGGTGACTGCCATGTCAGCTGGGGCTGTAGAATACACTGACTGTACCTCTGCAGAGTATTAAGACCCCCCCCCAACGAGTGTCCTGATATGACACTAAACAATCTGGTGGTGAAGTTCTAGCAATGATGGAGCTTTGGGAAATGCTGTGTACCCCTTCACTGCCATCGCTCCCAGGTTCACTCTGGCCCAGAGTGGTAGCACTTGATAAGGTTCCTATCTATGGGTTAAATTGAACTAAACCGTGCTTCCTTCACTATACTGAGTTTTGTATTTAAACTGCATATTTACGCTAAATTGAATTGTTTAAAATAGAACTGTTTTGACATTTAAACTGAATTGTTTAACATAGAACTGTTTTGACATTTAACTGTATGTAAACAAAATCTGTACTTATAGTAAACTGAATTGGCTGAATTGGAACTGCTTGACTAAATTGAATAACTAGAAATAGAAATGTGTTTTACAATTAAAATGTACTTACATTCAAACTGCATGCTTATGCTAAACTGAATTGTTTGAAATTGAACTGTTTTTGACATTGAAACTGTATTTACACTAAACTGAATTGTTATATATAACTGTTTGAATAAACTGAATAGTTTGAAACAGAAATGTTTTTGACAAACTGCGTATTCATGCTAAATTGAATTGTTTGAAATAGAACTGATTATTTACTTAAAAATGGATTTGGCATTAAATAACCTACAAAGGTTGATATGCCATAAAACTAAACCAAACCAAACCAAACCAATCTACGAAGTGCTTTAAGTTTGACTTGATGGTAGAATAGAATCTACGCATTCATAGAAATTGGTTCATTTTTTTTCTTTCCCTTGCCTTTGTTCCATTCAATAACCTGTGTAAATATTGATCCTTTCAAGGGAACTGAAATATAATTTCTCTTTATTGATCTTTATATTTGGAGTTAGGCCATATTGAAATTAAATTTAATTCTTCTCTGCCAATAATTCAGCAAGCAAAAACACGCATAAACAACTACATTCATCATCAGTATCCTCATCAGTGTCATTTAATAGCTATGTGTTTACCTGAGTCTCTCTCTCCATCAGTCCCTATCATCCATCACTACATGCAGGTCCTCTAGACTGCATCCAGTGTCTGCACAGAGCTGATATATATAAATCCTTGTTGGTTAGCTTTCACTTGTACATCCATGCATGAGAGTCCATAACAGAATGTCGATTATGAGTTTGTCCTAACTTCTCCCGCAGTACCCAGAATGTATTGTGCATCTTTCTTGCATGGTTTGTGAGATGGGAGGCAAGTGACCATTACAGCTACTATTTTTAGGGGTGCTGCTTCCAGTATTCATTCAAAACTGTACATAACGTGGTTTGTGAGATAGGAGGTAAATGGCTGTACAGCTGCTGCTTTGAGGAGTGTTGTTTCTAGGATTTGTTCCCAATAAAATTCTTATGTAGTTCCCGTGTAACTTTTTCTTTATGCATTTCATTAGAGTTCAGGTGGTGTATCCATACAGTAGTACTGTCACAGCCTCCTCTAGGAGAAGTTGTAGTTGTGTAAGCATTTATACATCATAAAAATTTGATTTTTATCAAAAGCAAAAGTAACAGGGTTTTATTATATCTTGCATAACCTTATACTATCAAAACAGATATTGTTCGTTATAATTTATTGACAAACTCTGCATCATTAGGAGCCCTGTGGGTGAGGCTGACTATATCCTCTGAAGAGGTATAATACTTACCCCAATCACTGTCAGATCACATGTCAATATATTAATAATACAGCATCCATTAATATTTTTGTTTATTTTATGCATTATGTTTAAATATTCCCTAGGGATTTTAAAATTTGACTGAATAAGCACAACAGACAAAAAGTTTGGGGCCCTTCTGCAATTCTTTTAAAAAATTTTAACCCATAAAATTGAAAGTCTTTGATGACAATTAAAATAAATGTGAAAATCTCATTAAATTTTAACATTTTGGTTGATTTAATGTGTGATTTACATTGTAAGAATTTATATTTATATTTATGAAAATAAAGATTAAAAATGAATATTTCAGTGTGTTTGCTATTCATTTCTAATTTTATTATCAATCTGAAAATACAAAAATTGAGTTATAATAGATTTAAATGAGATATTTCTGTATTCTTTTAAAATAAATGAATTTATCTTAGTCAATATTTTTGAATATATAGACTGATATGACAAACCTTCGATAGAAGTGAAGATATGTATGATTAGAGATCGATAAATCGATAGATAGTGAGCAGATTAAGATAGAATAATTCATATGAAATGATTGTGAAATATAAATACTTAGAGAGGTATCAAAAGAATTATTATTATATATATATATATATATGTGTGTGTGTGTGTGGATAAACAGAATGAAATAGCTTGATAGCAAGCAAGCAAGCAAGCAAGCTAACTAGCAAGTCAGATAGATAGATAGTGAGCAGATTGAGATAGAATAATTCATATGAAATGATTGTGAAAAATAAATACATAGAGATGTATCAACAGAATTCTAAATCTATCTATCTATCTATCTATCTATCTATCTATCTATATATATATATATATATATATATGTATGCATGTATGTATATATGTACGTATGTAGATAAACAGAATGAGATAGCTAGATAGCAAGTAAGCAAGCAAGCAAGCTCACTAGCTTACGAGCAAGCCAGATAGATAGATAGATAGATTAAGGTAAAGAGGTAGGTATGAAGAGAGAGTGATCAATGAAGAGACAGTAATCAAATAGATATATAGATATGAACAGAATGAAAATAGATAGATTGCTATGGAGATGAGCTGATTTAGATAGATAGATAGATAGATAGATAGATAGATAGATAGATAGATAGATAGATAGATAGATCTGTAAATGCTATGATAGAGATATATGACTGCAATTCCAAAAAGAAAATTAATTCTTCACCCAATATTAAGATGGTGTGGGTCAAAATGATGCATAATATCTTATTATTAATATCATTGCCATAATTATTAACTGCCTGCTATATTTTCTAATCAAATTATTCATTCTTGGCAAAAATCTATTAAAAATCAAATTGATTTAATTCCCATTAATAAAGTTTAGCATAACGACAATTTAATTTGTCATCAGAGAAATTAAAACATGTAATCAATTTTCCATATTGATTACCTCAGACCATTTAATAATTCTTTGTTTTTTTTCCATTATTTTTTGGATTGAGTCTTTGTTTTTTCTTTGCCTTAATTGATTCTGGCTAGATGATAAAAGATATATATCTTTCACTGCAACTTAAAATTGCCTCAGAAACATTCAATCTATTCTTTATTGCAACAAATGAAACATTCTTTGCATTCTCTAGATTTTATTTAGAAATTTTCTTTAGCTTAAGAAGATTCAGAACAGAACTGACAGATTTTTAATTATTTCTCATATATACATGCATCTAAAAATTGTGTCTGCAGGATGAGACTCAAAAGAAAAAGTTAGTTTTCAAGTAGCTAATAATTATGATAATCCTAAGTAAACAATTATAGCTTCAAGTAATTATTCTTAAGACAAATGATTTACTTACTCCGATATGATGTCAAGTATTCCTATCTAATAATGATAAATTCTAAAGAGATACATTTGATCCATAGATGAGACCCTAATAAATACTATCACTCTAGGTTAGAATAAACCGAGAAGAAATGGCAATAAAGGTGTACTCCTACCTTCCATCATTTCTCATATAATTCATGTGGCATTTCCACTATCCCTTGTTCACTTTAAGACATAGCTGCACATCCCATCTTTTAAAATCCACACTAACTGGCCTGCCAAATATCATTTTGTAACAATATGCCCTGTTTTATATTTTTCATTTTATTTTTTATCCCCCATTTTTTGCATATGAATGTCCATGCTTTAATATGTAAATATTAACTAGGATTATTTTAGATTCATTCAATTTTAGTTTCTTTGTTTAATAGCATATCAATCTTAATGGGTTATTTAATGCCAAAGCTATTTTTTCTACAGAACTATTTAACCCATTGCTTGAAGGAGAGTCGGGTTCATACCTTCTGCAAGGATATTAATCAAAAGATGAACTCAATTATGTAACGGGAATTCAAACTCACTTTCTATGATACCATAGTGTATCATAATGGTACCAAATAGATGTAATGTGACTTCACCAAATAGGATGTTGTACTGTTGCACATCAAATATACGGTTGTACAGCCATGTGCTCTGATATATCCCTGGGGGAATATACTCAGTATAAATAAGACTCCACATGAAGAGTAAGTATAAGCTTATCGTTCAAAAGCATAATGTAACAAATAATATATGGACACTCGATTGTATCTTGAATGCCAGAGTGGGTACTCTCGCTTCACACTTGATTACTGCTTAGTTGCGTCTTTTATAGTCCAAGCAATCCATTCACAGGGGGTTTCAGGATCTTCCACTATATCATGCTCAAACGTATTTATGTGTGTATCGCTACATCTTAAGTAGTAGTTGAACCCTTGCTGTGAGAAAAGTTGATGAACACATGAAATTCTGTTTATTTGCTACAACAATTTTTAAGTAGTTACCAGGAAAGAGAAACAGCATACGAAAACTGAATCACCTGGACAAAGAGAAGAAGATGTCATGAGGAGAAAGAAAGAGCACACACAGACCTTGAATTTTCTTTCTGAATTTTCTTATTGTTCTAACGTGCTTGTTTGCTGGTTTCCTCTTCACAAGTTTGCATCTTGTGTGAGACCCCTTTTTGGAGCTCACTCCAAAATTGGGCTGCAACTTTCGACTACCTTCACATTGTCCTGGCTTGTGTTCACTTGCATCTTTACCTTTCCAGGTCTAGCAGCTAACTCACTTTTAAACCTGAGTCATCACCTTACTTCCCCCTGGTGATGGCAGGAGGAAGATCCATTTCTGCTGGTTCCACAGTTGCGCAGAAGATTTGGGACCTCTGTTTTTTTTTAGACATTTTTAATTACCGTAGTCATTCAAACATGACTAGCTGACCTACAACCAGTGCTTTGGCCTGACTCACTGTAGTCTCTCTGTCTGTGTTTTCTTCAAATCATTTTTTCTTCTATCTTTCCTTTCCCATAAATTCTCTTTATAACTTGGATCTACCATATAACATTTTAACATGGAGGTGCCCGTGGTGTAATTGTTATCATGGTAGGAAATGGACACGGCGACACGAGCTCAAATCCTGGACGAGACTGATTACATTTCACATAGCACTAATACCCTTGGGAAAGGTATGAATCCAATTATTCTCCTTCCAGCTATGGATAAATAGTAGGGCGGACTAGGTTCTTCAGCCTTGGTGAGGCAACTAGTCTAGGAGAAGGAAAACTCTGAATTCAAACCTGTTAAACTCCTCTTAAAAATTGACCTTGTGTCATATCCTGCCCGAGCGGGGGGGGTTGGGTAAATATGATATAACATTTTAACTGTCCAGCATATTTATAAAGTTCTACATTTATACTTAATTTCAAAATTATGTTATTCGTTTTTTTAGTCATTAAATTTTATTGTTAGTTAAACACAATTAACACTATTTGTTATCATTTACCAAAGCATCTATTTCCACCAAAGCGGGATTATTGCCATTCCACACCCTAAGTGCTCTCAGTTAAAAAAACCAATAACATCCAGTATCAATGCCAACTATATTCCTGACATGTCCACTACATGAGAATACAAAAAAAACAACTACCAATATCTACAATAATCCAATCTCATCCAATATAGTTTTGCTCTCTTTTTACTGGTGCAAACCAAAACTTCATTGTTTCAATGACCTATTATATCTTTATATTATAATTTAAGACATGTATATGCAAAACCGTGGTATTTACACTCGACGGATAAACGATCAAAAAAATGCAGGAATTTAACTACTCATTAATTCTTTTCTTTTCTGAAAAATTTAATTTATGTTAGAATTTCGGAATAACAAAATCTGTTCATGAATGAAGAGGAGAGGGGGTTTCCCTTAAGTGAAGTGGTTACTGTGCTGGACTGCAATATTGTAGTAAATAAGTTCAAACTTCACTTGGGCTATTTCATTCACTTTTGGATAATATTCTTTGGAAAGGTTTGAACCCTCTTAAAATTGCTATGGGTTAAATAGTACCAATAATGTCCTTCTGCAAGGATTGCTTTGGCATTAAATAACCTATGAAGACTGATATGCAATTAAAACCAAGAAACCAAACCAAACCAAAGATCAGATTCATATCACAGATTTATCTTTCTTAACAACAGTATGAAAAATTCATTACTCTTATCTATTTTATATCCTTCCCACCAGGCATTTTGTTTTTAACAAAGTCTGCTTCATCGATAAGCTTCAGTATTTGAAATATCCAACCACACCATGAATTTGTGTCCAAAATTTTCTGCTATATATTTTGCAATCATGACAAGTTGGATTCTATTGCTGCAAAGATTTTGATACATTTTCAAATATTTCTAAAGAAAGGAAAAGACTATGAAAAACTTTTGCACAACTTTATCTTGCTATAATCAAACTGGGGACATCTCCACTCTAGAAGGAACCCCTCTTAAACTAGTGGACAAATTCACTTACCTAGGAAGCAGCGTCGAATCAACCGAAAAGGACATCGAAACGAGGTTAACGAAAGCATGGACAGCTATCAATAGGCTATCGATTATATGGAAATCAGACCTAACCGATAAAATGAAACGTAGTTTCTTCCAGGCAGCGGTCACATCAATACTGCTATACGGGTGCACTACATGGACGCTAACAAAACGGTGGGAGAAGAAGCTAGACGGCAATTACACAAGAATGCTGCATGCAATCTTGAACAATTCCTGGCGGCAACACCCCACAAAACACCAACTGTACGGCCACCTGCCTCCTATCATGAAAACTATTCAAGTTAGACGAACCAGACATGCAGGACACTGCTGGAGAAGCAGGGACGAACTCATAAGAGATGTACTCTTATGGAACCCCACACATGGCTGTGCAAAAGCAGGACGACCAGCACGGACATACATTCAGCAGCTATGTGAGGATACGGGATGTTGTCCTGAAGACCTGCTTAGGGCGATGAACGATAGGGAGAAGTGGCGAGAGAGGGTCAGAGATATCCGTGCTACCAGCACGACATGATGATGATGATATATATATATATATATATATATTGATATATAAAATGTTTTTCAACCAGTTCATTATTATTTTTCACATGTACAAGCACATGTACACATGCACACCACACACACAATGTGGGTTATCTAATGCCAAAGCAATCTTTGTTGTTTAATATCTTTGCGTAGGGTATTAATCCAAAAGTGAACATAATAGCTCAACTGGAGTTTGAACTCATTTACATCAAGGTCTTAGTCCACCACTTTAGCTATTACATCATAGGGACTCCCCTACCTAATAATTTTAGGCTTCACTGCATATATATATATATATATATATATTTTCATCATACAATGTGTGAAAGCATGTGTGATACCCTGTCCTCATCAGCCACCAACCAGGGGTGATAAGACAGTTTTGGTAGCTCAGGGCGGTACTGCCACTCCTGGCACTACTAAGCAGCTTTTGCCACTGGAAATATATATATATATATATGTATATATATATATAATTCTGTTGATACCTCTCTATGCATTTATATATATACATATATATAATTATAAGAAAAACTCAACAGTCCGTCATTTGGCTATTATGAATTTATTTCAGCTGATTCCTCCATATAAGAAACGAAACTCTTCTGATAGCCTTCCCATAACGGAGATAAAAAATTGTAAAAACATCCATTCAATGGATTCTTACTCATTAAAAAAACCTGATGGAAATATATGAATAAATCAAAAGGGGAGATTACCTCAAAAATGAGATTTGATAAAATTATATGAATTTGCTCTGTACGAAATTTATAGATTTATATATTAATTATCATACATTGAGCACTCCTGGAGATTTATAAGACTCCTCTTATACAATCACAAATTGTATCATACCCAACTCATCTTCTCTGGATATATATATATATATGCTTATATGTTTGAAATATAGATAACTGCATATATGCATATATATGTGTGTGTGTGAGTATATATCAAATAACTCTCTCTATATATATTTATAAGACAAAACAACAAAAAATAACATTTCACAAAAACAAAAACAAGCCTTAAGAAATATACAGGAAAATGAAAACAGAATTATAAAAGAAGCAGACAGGGGAAGTGCCATATTCATCTTAGATAAAATGTATTACAGAACAAAAATCCAAGAAATACTGAAAGATGAAACCTACTACAAACTAATAGATACAAATATAGAGATAATATAATATAAAAAATCACATAATTCTGAAAAATACACAACAAATCACTAACCAAAAAAGAAAAAGACTTCTTAACAAGCTATATTTCCATAAACAGAAACTTCTATGGACTACCAAAAATTCACAAGTTCAAACAAATAAAAAACGCCGTAGAAACACAAAAATCCGAATATATAGAAATCCCAAACCCTAGAGACCTCAAATTCAGACCCAAAGTAGCAGGCCCGTCGTGCCTGACTTGCAGACTTAGCAAACTATTAAACATCTTACTCTAACCTTTTTTGAAAAAAATAAAAAGCTATATTAAGGATAACATAGATTTTTTTAAACTCCATACCAGAAAAAATTAATCCCAACACACTCATAGCCACATTTGACGTCACAAACTTATATAACAATATCCCCCATGAATTAGGAAAACAAGCCATCTCATTTTGGATAGGTAAATACCCCGACACATTACACCCAAAATTTAACAAAAAAATTATTATAGAGGGTATAGAAATAATCCTTAATAATAACTCCTTCCAATTCAATTACATTAACTATATCCAGACCCTAGGAACAGCTATGGGAACTAAAATGGCACCAACATACGCTACTCTAAACCTAGCATATTTAGAAGAAAACCAATATGAAATAATATAGGTAAAAAATACGGCAATGACATAAAGGAAGAATTTACCAAATCATGGGAAAGATATTTGGATGATTGCTTGATATTCAGGAAATACCCATGGAGAGGCATCAACGAATTGGACAACCTACTACAAAACCTACACCCCAAAATAAAATTTACTATGGAACATGTTGTATATTGACCTACGACCCGGCCGGGTTGTCAAAATAGGAAATGCACCTGTGTAAATAACAGGTGCATTCGGTTGAGGAATATCAAAGTTATAACCGTGACCGTGGATGGGTTGAATGAGTGCAATTGTGACGCCCACAAGAAGAAGTGGGTGTTGAACTATTATATAACTCGGTGAAGACAGGAAGTCAGTTAGTTTGGAGACCAGACACGTTGGTGACAAGTTGCGGTAGAGAAAGCCAGCATATAGCAGAGTGGGCCCCCGGTTGAGCTGCCCAGGAGAATGGGAAAGAAACGCGGTTATGGCCAATAGAGTGAGGGTCAATATGTTGCAGTTCTGTTCGGTCTCCAACTCCCTCTCAGACACAACCCTTTCAATAAAATGAGAGGTACATTTTTCTAAGAACTGTGTCGCTCGTATTTATTATTGTGTCGGAATGATTCTGCATGCATCTGCATATGAGTATACAACAAACACAGCTTAAAAGAATTAAGATTTTTAAAAATCCTTCTAAAAAACGTAAATGGCCAAATCATCACAGATATGTACCACAAACCAACAGACACCCATCAATTCCTTCACTTCAGAAGCCACCACCTCGAAAACTGCATGAAATCCATCCCTTACACGCTAGCACGTAGAATACACACAAAAATCACCGATAAAACCCTTTAAAAAGCCTTAAAGAACTACACACAACCGTACACCAGAGAGGATATCTTTAGCGATAAATATAGTTACGTGTTGTTACGTTGTTTCCTCGCTAAGTTTTAAGGTAAATAAATGAGAGAGAAGAACGAAGATGCCGTAAGGTTTTTATGATAGTTTTTAATGGTAGCGTGGAAAAGGGTTTACGTTTAAGTCTCTAAGGAAGGAATGACGGGGGGAAGGAAGGAAGGAAGGAGGTAAATTGTTATAGAGTTGAGAAGACATTTTAGCAGCTAAATGCCTGAGTGAAATGTGCATTGTTAGCTTAGCAAAGGTCATGTTTGCTGGTTAAGGACAGGAACGTTGTCGTCGTCCATGAATGTGTGGTCCTGTTCGTTTAGGGAGAGAAGCGTGAATGTCTCCAGAAAATGTTGCCCAGGGATGAAGTGGCTAGATGTCTGAGCGGAATTTTGCATCGCAGTTGACATAGTCAAAGATGAAGGCGACTTAAAGTGATTCCTGTGTGTGGTGTATTGAATTCATCTAATTCATATTCAACAGTGAACCCTTGGTCTAAGAGACTAGACTCAAGAGGTCCATAAATTAGATGGCTTTCCTCATGGATTCGTGATGCTGTTGCTCTCAGGAGAGCGGACAGTAAGACGTATGTCCAGTTCGAAAGCTTATGAGCTAGAGAAAGTGTTTGGCGGGCTTTCCTCAATTTGGTGCTGCCTGGAAAAATTGTCCGGGCTGAATAGGATAAGTCATCCTGATTGGGTGAAAATATGCGTCAACTCTAACGGTCAAATTAATTAACGCGCCAAAAAAAATACTAAGTTCTTTCTGCTACATATCCAGCAACACTAATGAATAAAGGTTATTAGCAGAAAAATACCCCACCAAGAGAACTAAGGAACCCCCCCCCCAAAATACAACAACGAGAAACCCCTTGCATACGTCACAACCTACAACAAAAAGAATCCAGAACTATTCCCAGAAATAACGAAAAATGTAGAATAACTTAAAAACAAGGACAAGATTAGAAAAACACAAGACCCAACAGAAATAATTAAAAGCCATAGACAATCCAAAAATCTGAAAAGAATACTCACCTCTTCTACATTCGGAGAAAACACAACACAAGGAGTCACCAAATGCAAAAATAAACGATGCAAAATTTATGATATAATTATAGAAAGTAATACTTTTGAAAACCCGGAAACCAAATTCAAAATAAATAAAAACTTAAGCTGCAACTCAAAAAGCGTAGTCTACATAATTAAATGTAGCGAATGCAAATAAATATCCATAGGGTCAAAATAGGCACTTAATACAAGGACATCACAACACAAAAGTAATATCAAAATAGAAGAAAGCAGAAAATGTTTCGAAACACCTATACCAATGTACCAGAGGTAAATATAAAATAATGCCAATTTATCCAACCAACGACAACACGCTACTTCAAATAAAGGAAAGGAATTTTATAGATAAATTTAAACCAAAGTTAAATAAAACATGAATCGTACGTACACACAAACGGAAATAAACACACACACACACACACACACACACACACACACATATATATATATATATATATACAAAAAATACATAGGTAATAAAAGATCATTCAAACAACGAACACAAGTAACTTAAAAAATCTTATTGAATACCCATTAACTAGATCTTAAACCAGTTATGTTCCCAGGCAAAAGCATCAAGCTGGAAACACACACACACACACACATATATATACACAAACATACTTAGATACGTGTATACATATACACAGTAAAAAAAAGGAAAGCGTTACCAGTAAATTTAAAACCACACTGCCACACACAAAATCTCCAAGACACGCACTCACTCACATACAGAGAAGAAAAATAACTGTTAGTGAAACCCAAAACCATTCCAACACACACACACACACACACACACACAAACAACAACAACAACAAAAACGTATCATATATCAAAGAGAGGTAAAGCAGACTAAAGTAAACACACGCTAAGAAAAAGGGAGAATAACCTCTATATAAAACCCACAACCTAATGGAAAAATATTCAAACTGTGAACAAGAATGAGTTCAAGGCCTTGTACCACATATATTCTCTGACGAAAGCAACAAGCTGGAAACATTCACATATATAACTCGTATGTAAGAACAAAATAAATAAATTTAAAAAATACAAATCTCTTCGTGGACCTACCTATTTTAAAATACATTTTTATTCTTTCTTTGGGCCAACAACAAACGCTTATCCCCACCTCTCTCTCTTTCTCTCTCTGTATATATATATATATATGTATAGTTGTAAAAAGAAATTTATATATATATATAGTTGTAAAAAAAATAAAAAGGATTCATAACGGCTATGAATTAATTTTTTTTAATATTCTATTCTTAATTTTTTTATATTGTTATATCTGCTCAGCAATTTTTATACATTTTTATATATTGTTCAGTTTCATTTCCAGCTGATTTTACTACTGTTTTAGTCTTCACCAAACAGTAGGCTTTATATATATATATATATAATAAAAATAAATCCAAATAAGAAAAGTTGGCTAAGCAGGTAGAAAAATATCATAATCAAGAACAATTGAAGTTCATAACTTGACATATACTCTATGTAAAACTTGAAGTAAGAGACCTCTGGTGTTCATAATAATAATATATGCATCCATTGGTATAATCCTATTTACCAACCATTCCGCTCGGGCAGGATATGACACAGGGTCAATTTTTAAGCGAAATTTTAACAGGTTTGAATTCAGAGTTTTCCTTCTCCTAGACTAGTTACCTCACCAAGGCTGAAGAAAATTGTCTGCCCTACTATTTACCCATAGCTGGAGGGAGAATAATTGGATTCATACCTTTCCCAAGGGTATTAGTGATATGTGAAATGCAATCAGTCTTGTCCAGGATTTGAACTTGTGTCGTCGTGTCCATTTCCTACGACGATAGCTATTACATCACGGGCACCTCCCAAAAATGGATGTGAGACTTAATGATAAATTTTTTGTAACTCTCCTGGTCTTCATTGCAGTTTTAATCTTCCAAATATTGTCAGAGAAACACTCTGTAAAACAATGGCTTTGGATTAATGGTTAAAGTGCTTGTCTATAGCCTTAAAGTAAATTAGTTTGAACACCAGTTGCATAACTGCATTCACTTTCAGACTAATGCCCCTTAAGGAAAAGTATAAACTCCTTACACCCCTGAGTTATGGGTTAAATAGTGTCACTACTCTTTTTCTTCAAGGAAGGTTTTGGCATTAATAACCCACAAAGGTTAATATGCCATTAAGCAAAGAAACCAAAGCCCCTAAAATTGTAAAACAAATGTGAAAAATGATCTCTTATCTAACATGTTTCTATAATTCCCATTGTAATACAATGGATCATTTTGAATATTAAATTTTCAATAATGATAATGTAACTGTATTATTCAGAATATGAAAATGTCTTTATTAAGACTGTTTCCAATCCTAGCAGTTTGATGCAAACATAAGGAAAGAGGATGACCTTGTAAGGGCATATGAGCAAATTTAATTTGCAGCTATAAAAAGCATCCAATCCACTGTCTCTCACTGACCTGCACCAACGTTTAACCCAACTTGTCTCTTTTTGGGTTTCAAAACTCAACTCTCTCCAATGGATATCTGCCTGAATTCTTTTCTTATATAATCTATTAATTCAGCTAATGTTATAGAAACATGTGTCTTAAACCTTTTGATATGATGGCATCTTATTAATTATTGCATCATATGATCATAAACTTGTATTTCTGACCCAGCTGATCAACACTTGATTTGTTTATGTTCAGTATCTTTCTAGAACTATTTTGACATGGTTTCATTTAGTTTACATGCAAGCCTATAGCCTTTCTCAATTAAGTACACTAACACTCAAAGATTTTTGCCTGGCTTAATGGTTAGGGTGTTTGCCAATGGCTTGGGAGACCCGGCTTCAATCCCAGGTCGAGTTATACCATAAAACTCAAAAAAAGATACTTGATGCCTCCTTGCTTAACACTCTGCATTATAAGGTACAAATCAAGGGTAAAGTGTGTCAATCCTGGGAAAGGAGTAGTGCCCTCTCCTACACCTTGGTGTTGTAGCTATCAAAAAGGGAGCCTTCGGGTCACTCTCGACAACAGTTGCCAATTTACATCATAATAAGATTTATATTATTGCCATATAATGAAATTGTTTTAACTAAGGGAATAAAGACTTTCAAGTCCAAATTACCAATGATAATTTTGCCAAGTCTGCATATATATAGAACATCAATTGTAATCATTCAAATTGTCAGTATAACATGTGTACCATAGCCATGATATGGCTATGTGTGAAATGTACATCGAATGTCCATAAAGATAGAACATAGGAATCTCGAAATTTGAAAAACACGTAACGATTTCTTTGTTCAGGTACAAGACATTTCATTACCTTTGAGTTTAAAGGTTTTTCGACATAAGGAGAGAGAGGTACAATCTTTCTATTCTGGTTTTTTCATCTGCACCCCCAACACATGTGGCACCCACTACAAAGGTCTCCACAAGCAAGCGAAAGCCAACCGTCTTCTCCTGAGGCAGGTCTCAACTCTACTAACTGACTTTTTCAAAATCTCCCAAAATCTTCCGCGCACTTCCGGTGCGTGACGTCATTCGCACTCTCTAGCCCCTATTTCCCATCTCGGCTAATGTGACATCGCTGAATGACACGTCCACTCTGCGCACGCGCGTGCGTGAACACCTGTGTTAATGTTGCACCTAAGTAACCCGTGCAGTGAGCCGAAAGGTTCTCAGCCTAACTAAACCTAAAGGCATAAACCAAAATCCCTTGGCCATTATGTTACACATGAATAACCTTGAAATGTTGATTAGAATTCTTCCCTCTTTCCGACATAGAAGTATCAATATCATCATTGACTACTTTTATGACAGATTCTTTGGCTGTTGAGTAAAATTTAACAATAATAAGATTTGTTTAGAAAAAAGGAGATAATTCAGTATTCTTTACAGATTCCTATATACAACTGAACTCATACAGACACGCAGACACATACATGTTCCAACAAAAAATATGTATCTGATGTAAATGCCCCTTGAGGGTATTGGGCCACAGTCTCATTATATATGATAGTGTGGCATTTTTTTAGAAATTAGGTTTTATGAGATGAAGTTGCTAGCCCAATGCTTCTGGTTTAAAATTCAAAGTTTTTCCTTCTCCTACCGCAGTTGCCTTATCAAGGCTATTTAAGTCTAGCTGGTAGGTGAGAAGGATTCATGCCTTTCCCAGCCTAACAGTCACATCCAGGGCTTTAGAATTATAACTTTTATAATTAACAAACTTTGTTAAGAAATAGAAAATCCTTCTTACAATTTGATTAAATACTTTGAATGAGATTTTAAATTGGTTTTTCAAGGTGCAATAAAAAACAAAATTTTATAAATTGTGTTTTCTGCTTTATGTGACAGTTTCATTAGATGTACAACATTAAATGAAGGTTTACAAATTTGTTTAATTTTCATTTATTAGACACTGAGGCATGCTGGGATAGCAATAGTTTGGAAAAGACTAAGTGAATAAAGTCTTGTATTGTAATTAATTTTTACTTTTATCATTCTTTGCATATTTTTGGATCCATATTATCTTTTGTATCCCTTTCTCTCCCTCCACACACACACAAACACACACACACACACACATATATATATATTTATATTAATTAAATTACCATGACTAGAAAATCTGGCAAACACCTACATGCAACATACGGAACACTGAACAGCTGTTTCGACCTTTTTGGGTCTCATCATCAGTGCATATTGGGATCTCCATCACTGGAGATCAAACCAGCAACCACAGAATGCAGAAACAGAAACTCTACCACTGGGCCACCAGTCCATGCCACACATAAGCGATTCCAAATCAACTAGTCATGGTATATATATATATATAATTACACATATATAATTATACATTATGATTAAAGCTAGATGGGAGTAAGACAAAAATACAATGTGAAATTTTGAAGAAATCCTGGAAGCAGCATCCCATAAAACAGCAACTATATTGCTACTTACATCCTATCTCACAAACAAGTCAAGTAGGATGAACAAGGCATGCTTGGCACTGTTGAAGAAGTAAGGACAGACTCATAAGCGACATTCTCCTGTGGACTCCAACATTATAGATGTGCCACTGTTGGCTATTTAGCAAGAACTTACATACATCATCTCTGATTGGACTCTAGATGCAGTCTAGAGGACCTGGGAGTGATGGACAGTTGGGATAGATTGTGAGAGAGAGAGAGAGAGAGAGTCACAGAGCTGTGCTATCAGCATGAATTCATGATGACGATGCTGCAGAATACACCAACTGTATCTCTACAGAGGGGTAAGACTCCCACAACGAATGTCCTGGATATGACACTAAGCAATCTGATGGTTAGGCTCCAGTAATGCTGAAGCTTTGGAGAATGTGGAGTACACTTTATGGCCATCATTCCCAGGTACCCTCACCCCTGGAGTGGTAGTACCTGAGAGGGTCCTATCTATGGGTTGAATAGAACAAAATGGTGTGTTTATGCTAAACTGAATTGTTTGAAATAGAACTGTTTTTGAAATTTAAACTGTATACTTATGCTAAACTGAATTGTTTAAAATAGAACTGTCTTTATGTATAAAAATGGATTTGGCGTTAAATAACCTACAATGGTTGATTTGCCATAAAAACAAATCAAACAAAAATGACTGAATTCAGTGTTAAATGACCCAAAAAGTTTCGATGCACCATAAAACAAAACAACCAAACCATAATGACGATGATGAGATGTATATATATATATATACATATTCATATATATATATATATTTTTATAGAGACATAAAGTCATGATAAACATACATATATATTGATAGCTGCCGCTTTGGATTCCAGAATGACTACTAAATTATAACATTTGAACCAGCGAGAGTTTTGAATTTTCTTAAACACATTTCATAGACAAAAGATTTAGTCTTATAGGAAATTGTCATCATACAATTTCTCTGTACTATGACTTTAAAATTCTTTCATTCTTTTCAACAGGATCGATAGATCTAGATAGGTATTTGATAATCCATCTATATTCTCCTTTCATAAGTATATATATATATATATATATATATATATATATATATATATAAACATCTTGGTTTGAGGATCATACAGTTGCCAAGTGCTGTTATTGTTATCATTGCCCGTGGTGTAATGGCTATTGTCATAGGAAGGTGACACAAGTTCAGATCCTACATGACACTGATTGCATTTCACATAACACTAATACCCTTGGAAAAGGTATGAATCCAATTATTCTCCCTCCAGTTATGGGTGAATAGTAGGGCAGACTATGTTCTTCAATTATTTTCAGTACTACATCATATTTTTCCTCCATAAGCTATCCTAGTTTGATGTCTAGTTGGCCTTTAATATTTTTTTTTGATTTGGTTTGTCAGTGATTTCAGGAGAATTTCTGAGAAGATTCTTGAAATGTTCTTTCTGCTTGTAAAGTCATTCTTCTTGGCTTGCAGTTTTTAGTTTTGAATCTAAGTAAGTTGGGTTTGGTTTTGGACTCTGTAGCAGATTTTTTAACTCTGGAACCAGAGCTCCAACGTCACCAGAATGCATTCCTTGTAAAGGGTAAAGTGGTTTAGCAGTTTGGATTAGAATCATGCTATTCTTCTGTTTGCTGTTTTTTTTCTTCTCATCTATAGATGCCACCTTTAAAGATAAGTTTCTTGATGGAACTATTTGATTCTGGTCACTGTCCTTTTGAGGTTCTTCCACTCAGAATCTGGTGAAGTGTGTCACTGACCTGACTTTGGATTTATCTACCTTACTTCACATTCACCATGATGCATCACATGGTTTCCTTTGTTATATGCTTGTATGGTTTGTAAAATATTCTCCTCTTTCAGAGACTTTTATCCAGTGACAAGGGGGAGCAGGATATTTGAGTAGTTATGGTGGAAAAATGTTCTGTTTCATTTTATTAAATTTGAACTAAGTTTAAGTTCAAGTAACCTATTTTAACTAGATAAGGCACATAGAGTATAATCTATTCTAGAGAAATTGATTCTAAATTTTCTGATGCAATGGAAATATTTTTATTGTTGGCTTTTGTTCAAAACAGGGAATGACTTTAATGCCCATATTCCCTTTATTGAAAATGGGCCTTGTGAAAAAGAATAAATGCTTACCAGGCATTTTCACTTGTTAGAAGGCAACTTATATTCTCAAAATACAAAAGAATGTTTCGCTTCTAAAAGTCTAAGTAAGTTGAACACTACTTAATGTATTGACCAGTTTGGTTCTTTTGACAAAATTATTAATAAATAGATGATGGGTAATTGTTAATGTTGAAATGGTTAATAAATCTATTTAGCAGTCAGATGATGATTGAAGCCCAGCAAATACAATACTTAAGTATATTCTTAACCTTTTATGTTTCATAGTCAAGATTCTTAAAGCATTTTTGTTGAAGCAGCTGTCAAAATTGGGAGAAATGTCATTCTGAAGAGAAGGTTCTTTTTCTAAGTCATTTGGAAATACTTGTTAGAGAATAAATACTTTGGAGATGAAAGGGTTCCTTATGGCACTAATTGGAATAACTGATTTGCACTTATCTAGGAGAATGTTTTCAACCTCTTCCTGAGCTGTTCCTCCTTCACCACCGCCACTACCACCCCTTTTGCCCTTTTACGAAACTGATGATAGCATAAAGTGCTACTCCCTTGCCTTTCTGACAAGATCAAGCTTCTCATTGTTAGTACAAGACAAAATAACAGGGACTTCAAAAAAGAACATGATTACGTGTATGTTGTTTTGCTATAAGGAAAAAAATGGTTTGCTACATAAGTTCCTAAGTATGTGTATATGAATAAGTCATGAGATACAGTCAAAAATCTACACACACAGAGACACTACTATCATGGACTTACATAGTTAAGTTCTCACAGGTGCATGCGTATACACGAACACACACACACACACATACAAAGATACGCGTATAAACCAATATGTAGACATAGTACATCTGTGAAGAGAGATCAAACATACTTCCCTAATGAATGCTAAAGAGATTTGAGCTTGAAAACGATCACTTTATACCAAGTACCCACCAGCACACAAACACACACACACACACACACACACACACATATATATATATATATATTAATACTAATGATATAGTTTGTAATATTAGTAAATAAAGAGTGCTAAGTGATAGGGCATATATATCTAACTTTGGATTGCACAGACTATATGGATATGCAATACAAACTTGTATATATACATATATACACACACACATATATATATACATATATGTATATATATACATATATATATATAGAGAGAGAGAGAGAGAGAGTGAGAGGAACAGAAATATTAAGAAACTTTCTTTTTAACCTTTCTCAACTAATTCCACCATTATGCAATCATCAGAAGAGTCTAACAATTTGAAAAAATGTTTATGAACAATTGTTTTAAAAAAAAACATTACGAAGTGGCATATGCTTGCATTAAATGAAAATATCATGTTAGTATGCATTTTGGGTTTTCTTTCTCCCGGATTGGTTGCCTTGCCAAGGCTAAAGAGCCCATTCTATCTTACTGTCTACTCGTCATGTGGGAGAAGAAAAGAATCTATTCCATTCCTAAGCTTATTAGTTTAAAGTGTGATTTATGAAAACTTCTCTTCATGCCTATGTATAGAGATTACCTCTTTTATGTGATAAATCTATTGAGTTCTGAGATCCAAACTATTTCTTAACGTCTCCTTTAAGCATAATCAGCAGCATTTTGATTCCTCATTTAGTGCATAGGTTTCTTGTATAGCTTCTACTTGACTTCAAGTACCTTGCTGTTTGCATCATAATATATATGTATTTATGATATGTACTGCACTGAACCACACTCACACACACGCACACACACACACACACACACACACACACACACTTATATATACATATATATTTATAAATATATATATAAACACGAGTAATTCAATAAATAAGGTGAATTTTCTCAAAGGATTTGACAATACGCCACGTTGTTTATTGTTGTATCTTTTCCTACAAAATCAGGTGAGTCGGGTTTCATGTCCCAGAAAACCTTCAGCATATCCTTCTTTATTGAGGCTTGGAACTTTTTCTCTTTTGGAAAGTCAGTTTGTTTCCACTAAATGAAATATCTTTTTGACTCAGACTCTTAGAGGCAACGGCATGTTTCATCAATTCGTAAACATTTTTCAGATTAAAACATGCTTCTCTATACAGATCATGTCTTCTTCTGTGAATTTCACATGGTTTGCACTTCACAGCCACCAACAATTTGATGACAGACCTCTGTTCTAGCCTGGAGCACCTGTGTGATTTGTCACCATTTTTAATCTTTAATAGCCCCAAAACAAATATTTTTACAAGATTAGAATAATTATTGCTATAAACCAGTTTACATTTATGGAAAATTATTCTGAAAAAAAAATGTATTTTACTTTTTTCAAAATTTCCCTCTATTCATTGAAAGAGTCTTGTATATATTGTTTCAAGCGACAGTAAAAAGTAGAAATAGAAATAATATTGTATATATTGGAGTTATGGAGAGACCTTGTTTCATTAAATATTGTTCATTCAATTTTTATTAAGTGTGATGTGCCAGTGAATAAAATTGTAAAATCAATGTTTTATTATGTTCTAATGGTCTAAAAGAGAATTGGCTGCCTAAACAAATATTATATATATATATATATATATATATATATATATATATAGTGAATACAGACTGTTGATAAAAATTTTGATGATAGATCTTTAAAAAAATATTTAAAATAACAGTCGTCACGAGCCCTTCATCATGTGAAAATCAATTATCAGTTTCAAAGCTCAAGGAAGTGTGGAATCACCCCTTTATTGTCATCTTATTGGTCTAGTGGGTAGAGTGTTCAATCCCAGATTGTGTCATACCAAAGACGTTAAAAATGGTACTTGATACCTCCTTGCTTAACACTCAGCAATATTAGGTAGGTATCGAGGGTAAAGTGGAGCAATCCAGGGAAGGAGTAGCGCCTTCCCCTACACCTCAGTGTAGTAGCTACTTAAAAGGGAGCCTTCTGGTTGCCCTCGACTATGGTCGCCAACTTTACAACTTACAATGTGTAATGATTAACAAGCTAGACTGGCAGACTATTACCATTGATTTTGTGTCTCTGTAAGTGCTCCATGTATCCAGCCTTGTGCCACAACTAAGCAAAATTTAGTAAATAACTACCACTGTTTAGTTTGTTTTGCTTTCTTTGTTTAATGGCATATCAACTTTCTTGGGTTATTTAATGTCAAAGCCATCCTTCTAGAAGAACATTAGTGGTACTATTTAACCCATAGCTGGGAGGAAAAGGAGGTTCATACCTTTCTTAAGGGTATTTGTCCAAAAGTGAACGTAATAGTGTGACTGGAGTTCAAACTCACTACGATTCTGCAGTCCAATGCTTTAACCATTAGGACACCCCCAGTTTGATCTGTTTTAGTCGCCCACACATCATACTTTGTAGATCTATTAAAAAATTCATTCATATCAGAAAATTTAAATGGTGAGCTTAAAATTTTCAGCATTTTTTAAAGCTGTTTTCTAAAGAGGGAAGCACAGGTGGCCAAGGAATTGATCAGAAGAATTGAACTCACTTTTTAAAAAAGGCACATTCTGTTATTCCTCCTGTATTTTTACTATCTTTTTTCTTATTTAATCAGTTGTTAAATTGATTTATTGATTAGTTCACTAAAAATATCAAATATACAGTCTTCTGTTATGAAACAAAAAAGATAATTATTTGGGTTATCTTCATCTTTTTGGTTTGAATATGTTCAGCCAGTATGTTCTTCATCCTTCCTCATGTACAAGTTCCATTCTGGAATCCTTAACAGTTACTTTCTTATTTCTTTTCCATAGCAAGAATCCAACTGCTCATGATCATATCAAAACCAGTCACTTGTCTCTCAGCTCACAACCCATCCAACTAAGGAGCCCAGTCAGCTGGGGTTGTAGAATACACTGACTGTGCCTTTGCAGAGGGGTAAGACCCCTCTCCCAATGAATGTCCTAGATATGATACAAAACAATGATGCTGGGGTTCCAGTCCTGGAGCACTGGGTTATGTGGAGCACTCCTTTATTGCCATTACTCCCAGGCCCATTCTGACCTGGATTGGTTGCACCTCGTAGAGTCCGATCTATGGGTTAAATAGAACTGTTTGACATTGAAACAGCATAAACATATGATTCATGTTAAATTGAATTGTTAGTAATACATCATAATAGTTGAATCAATTTAACTGTCGGCAAACAAGTGAGTAATGTTGAATAGTATCATTAGTATTGAATAATAGTACTTGAAACTCTTTGTGTGTCTAAGTACAGAGAACCATTTGATAGCATCCAAATAAAGCTTAATATGGAATACTTAAAACCATTTAACTATATGCAAAATAGAATTATTCGTATTACATAGCAATATGTGGAACCATCCGTGTTTAGTCTTCCATAGTGTTAAATAGCGCACTATTAGGAACCACTTCACAGTGTGCTAACAAATGATTAATATTAAACAGAATGAATAGCATTAAATTGCAATTACTGAAACCATTCAACAGTGTTGAAACAGTAGTACTACTTGTGTGCAAACAAATTAGTTCTTACTCATA
Organism: Sepioteuthis lessoniana; assembly: GCA_963585895.1. Lineage (NCBI taxonomy): Eukaryota > Metazoa > Mollusca > Cephalopoda > Myopsida > Loliginidae > Sepioteuthis > Sepioteuthis lessoniana. Next base: position 23,137 of record CAUZXS010002984.1, on the reverse strand, counting down.
GAAAATAAAATTACTCATTTTAAAATGTTATCTACAAAATGACTTTACAAAAATATATATTTGATATTTATGTATAAAGATGATTTGGCTTCAAATAACCAATGTGTTGATGTACCATAAAAGCCAACCAACCTAACCTCTCTCATCCAAGTAATTTGAGCAAGACAAGTTGGGGAAGTAAGGATGAACTCAGAAGGGATGCTCTTCCATGAAGTCTTACACAAGGACACACTAGTGTTGGCGGACCAGTTACTTGATGCTGTCTAGAGGACTTGCAAAGAGCAAGGAATAATTGGAATGATAAGAACAGATGGCAAGGGCATCCTTGCTATCAGTATGTCATGATGATAATGATCTCATTCCCCATCTCCTGTTTTGGAGATTATAACATTCATAAGGTGGAATTTTTCTGTGACCACTGTCTGAGCTATTATGTTGATGAGCCCAACATTTCAGCTGATCTATTCTTCAGCCTTCTTCCAATGTATGTTACATCAATTGGTGTTTAAAATTACCTTCTACTTTTTCTTATTCCTTTCCTCCATCAGAACACAATAGCTTATAACAAAAAGGAAACCAATATCTTCATCTTTGTTGTTTTTATTCCAACATTTCAGCAGATCTGTTCTTCAGCCTTTCTCTGTAGACTTTATAAGCTGCTTAGGATCTTTTTTCTTTTATCTTTTTCTATTTAATCTTTTTAAATACAGTCCAACAGAATCATAGACATGAATGTTGAAGATCTGGTGTTATCAGGCTTTATACCAGATGAAAATAGCAGATCTTCACTTTTCTTATCAAGTAAGCTGCTTTTTTTTCAACCCATCGTTGAATAGTAAAAAAATCAAAAAAAAATCAAGAATGTGTTTCTTCTATATTTGTAGCTTATTTAATAATCATAAAAAGAATTAAATTAAAGAAACTCTTCTTAAATTGATTATAATCATATTGTTAACTCTGCTAGCACAGCTGATAATTATAATCCTTGGCAGAATTTAGAATATGCTGACTTTATCCTTGGTAGAATAGTGCGACCCCTATTCCACCAAAAAAAAGTTTGTCATATGTATGACACTAGACTTCATCTGATAATAAGGCACTGGAGAGTATAGATATCTACCAACCACTCCACTCGGCCAGGATATGACATGAGGTCAATTTTTAAGAGGAGTTTAACAGGTTTGAATTCAGAGTTTTCCTTCTCCTAGACTAGTTGCCTTACCAAAGCTGAAGAACCTAGTCTGCCCTACTATTTACCCATAGCTGGAGGGAGAATAATTGGATTCATACCTTTCCCAAGGGTATTAGTGCTAGGTGAAATGCAATTAGCCTGGTCCATGGATTTGAACTTGTGTCACCGTGTCCATTTGTATTTGTGTATCAACCTTTGAGGGTTATTTAATGCCAAAGCCACCCTTGTAGAAAAACAGTGGGGTGCTCACCCAAAACTGGGAGATAAGGGGATTCATACTATTAATCTGAAAGTCACCAAATATTGCGAATGGAATCGAAACTCACCATTTTTTGCCATACAGCATGTTCACTACAGGGATTCCCTGAGACTGGTCAGATAAACACGTAAGTCATTCTGTCCAACTGTAACAGAATCGATTGATAACTGAACTCACTATCTTAACAACAAGGTGTGCTAAACAGGACTATTGTCATCATGAGAAATGGAATCAGTGACCTGGATGAGGCTGACTGTGTTTCACTTTGTGCTAAAGCCCCTAGAAAAGAGATGAATCAATCTCTTTCTCAAACAATGGGTAAATTATAGAGTTTTTTTTTAGTAAAGCATCCAGTCCAGGGGAAGGAGAACTTTGAATTCCAAACAACTATACTCAACTTGAAAAATTGACCTTGTGTCACATCCTACTCAGGGTAGAGGGGTTTTGTACATATATCCTTGAACAAGAATCTTGCTGCCAGTTTGTATGTATGTGCTTTGTATAAGTAGCACAGTGTATACGAACCCTGTTCACTAAATCCCTACCCACCAGTCTCTGCCAGTCCATTTACCAAATAATGATTTTCAAGGATAGGGCTAATTTACAAAACAAACAACCAAAGAAGCAATATGTTAAAATATAAATACACAGTTATTAGCAAAGGCGAAATGTCCTAATAGATGTAGTTCAAACTAGGAGAGGTCAGAGATGGCAGATTGCTGTAATGCTTTGATCTAGTTGTCAGGATAGGTTGACCCTTCTGCTTGATCTTTAGTCATGGAACTCGGCCATCTTGTTAATCCCTGTTAATCAAGTAATGTCAGTCTGGGAGAGTAGGGTTGAGCAATCAAGATGGCAGTCAAAATTGAGCTTTCTTTCTAGAAGGTCAAACAATGTGTCATGTACAGTTTGGGGCATATTAAGAACACTTAACTCCAAACTTGGAAGAGCAGCTGGGCAAGAAATGAAATAATAACAGTTCAAGGCATTTTGATTTGACATATCAAGGAGTGTTTTTCATCTGAGTAGAGATAATAATTCTTTGATAAGAGATTAAAAAATTAATTTGTATCATATTTCTTATTTCTGTTTAATCAAACAGCTTTAGAAGAAATCACTAAGCATGACATTTGTACAGTACAGTAAAGAATACTTACTCAGCAATGCTTCTATAGCTTTATATTTTTTTGTTATTATGACATGTCAGTAACAAGTATATAGTCAAGATCATTGATGCTATTTACTCTGTGGTTTGGTTTGGTTTTATGGCATATCAACCATTGTAGGTTATTTAATGCCAAATCCTCTTTATACATATATATAAAATATTTATGACTTGGTTGGGTTTTATGGCATGTCAACCATTGTATGTTATTTAATGCCAAATCCAGTTTACACATATATATTAGATATATATATGATTTGTTGACACATTTTGTAGATAACATTTTTAAACAAGCTTGAGCTGATTTTTTTCCACACAGTTAAATAGTTTCAAGTTTTGCCATATAACAGTCAAAATTTAATATCAGTGATTTGTTTACGCATATAGATTGTAGGTTATTTCATTTTTAAATGAGTTAGAACTAATTTAGTTGCACGCAAGCATTGCTATTGTTTCTACACAGTTAAATGGTTTCAAGTATGGCTATATAACAGTTCCAATTTAACATCAGTCATTTGTTTGCACACATAATTTGTTCTATTTGACCTATAGATAAGACCCTATCAGGTGCTACCACTCCATGTCAGAGTGGACCGGGAAGTAATGGCAATGAAGGGGTATTCCACTTTCCACAAATCTCCCTGGCTGTTCTCTTTTTACCTATGGGGAAATAGTCAGGAAGTCTAGAAGAAGAAGAACTCTGCAATCAATCTAGTTGCATTCCACTTAAAAATTGTCCTTGTGTCACATCTTACTCATGTGAAGGGGTTGACTTAACAATGACAAAGTTTAATTCAGTAAAACAAAAATGTTTATTAGCTGGAACAGATTTTCATCAACATTTCTTTTTCTTTTATAGAAAGTTTGATAGTTTTAACAATTTGTTAGGGAGTTCATAGTTGGACTAATAAAAATGGTCTGGAAAGTAGTTGTCTAAATTTCTGAGACAAAGCTTGGTGATTTTCATCATTAAGGGTTTATTTTCATCTTTATTGTTATTTCTACAACGTTCGGCTGATATGTTTTCCGCCCTTCTTCAGGTGTTTGCTAAAATCAGAAACCTACATGGAACTTCGAAGTACGTCCTTTATTGAATCCACGGGGGTCACCTGTTCTGATTCCGTTAGCCATAACCGGGTACAAGTGTTAAGTATTCTTGTATTGTTACTCACCTGTAGTCAGGATTGAACCTGCAACCTCCAGATGATTGTCTTCTTAGAAGTTTAAGGAACCAACGTCTATAACCTTGTCCAGCTGGACAATTCAGAGTGAATTTTTGGGACTTATAAACTTAATGTTCTTACCTGACTAGAATTACTACGATTATGAATGATATTTTTTACCACTGGTCATATTCAGATTTTTTCTTTTTGTTTAGATCATTCTTGTCTGAAAGGAATATAAAAGCAAAGATGTAAATCAGATGAAGAATGTTCATTCTTTTTGTATTGTGGTGTTGACATCATGGAGGAATCAAGGAGATTGCGGCAATTTTGTGCATTCTCTCATGCATTGTTAACTTTTTATGATGCTCTGATATCAACCCTGGAGGCAACTTCAAGAAAATGAGACATTCAAAGGGCAGGCAACTCTTCATGACTGCTTTGCTGTTTATTCACCAATCTGTCAATTATAAGATGCTAAATAATAAAATGTTTTGATTATTTTCAAATATCTATTTCGGTTAATTAAAAATGTCAGCCTGTTTTGAAAAAGGGAAAAAAAAGCAATTAGTTTCTTATGAATGTCTATAAATTTGCTTTGGTCATTTGTTTATTTTGTAAAGCAAATAAAAATTTCTTAAGCCCAATTTTTGCCTTTAAGCAGATCGAGATTATATTATTGTATGATAAAAATCTTTCTCTATAAAATATACATATACACAAATACACACACAAACAGACACAAATAAACACTGATAAACTCACTTGTACAGACAAATGTAATCATATATTTAGGAACATGCTCATATATGTACATATATGCTTGTATATTTATGAGCACATATATACACATACACACACACACACACAAACATGCTTACATACCTATGCACAAATTTGAACTGTTTCTTTTAAGAATTTTGGGATTGTGCTATCTGTCAATATTTCTGAGATGAGGTATTATGTATATTATTCACATTTTTTGGTCTAATGTCCTCATCTTTGTCAACATGTTTATCACAACGTTTTGGCTGTTCAGGTGGTTGGAATGTTGAACTTAATCAGAGTTAAGTTCAACATTCCAACCACCTGAAGAAGCTGGAACGTACAACGGCTGAAATGTTGTGATAGACATGGCGACAAAGATGAAGCAATTGTCTGAAAAATGTAAATAATGTCTAGTTGTGCTATTATAATCCTTTATGAAATAAAAAAGTGTGAGCCTCCTTATCTATTCAGCTATGGGTTAAATAGTATCACAGCTGTTTTTTTGAAATATCGTTTTGGCATTAAATATTCCATGAAGGTTGATATGCCATTAAACAAAGAAACCAAGACTGTATAGATATGATGGAAATATAGTATCTTTGAGTTTTGCTTGGGATTTAAGTATTGCTCTTTGGCACTTCCATCTTGATTCAGTGTAGGGCTTCTTAAAGTCATCCATTTAGACTCTGAGGAATGAATAAAATTTTGGCATAGTAAATAAAAGCATAAGGGTTCACAGGAGAGGGAACTTAATAATTAGCAATTATCAATCCATTTATAACAGAGAAACAAAAATTGTGGGATTATACAGACTTGTTACCAGATATTCATTGCACAGAATGCTTGATGGTGTATGATGGCCACTCGTACAGATACAACTTATTCAAAATATATGGGTCATTTAAATGAATGAATAATCTGGCTCTGAAATCATTAAACCTTTTTTGGTGCCTTAAACCTGTAAGTTAATGTTCATGATCTCCCCAGTTTCTACCAAACCCACCCTTCCCATTAAAAAATAACTCAAGAATCAAAGGTGCATTGACATTTATAGTTATTTATTCTTTTTTTATGTGAAATTTTTTAAACACAAGTGTGTATTTACCAATCCCTCCGCACGAGCAAGATCCAACACAAGGTCAATTTTTAAGCAGAGTTTGACGGGTTTTTCTTCTCCAAGACAGTCAAAGAAAAGGAAAATTCAAAACCTGTTAAGCTTAAAAATTGATCTTGTGTGACATTCTGCCCATGTGGAAGGGTTGGGTAGATGCATTTTGATCCTTTTGTAGGGTGTATAGATTCCACATTCTTTTACTAATGGAAGCCATGGATAAACAAAGAAAGAAACAAACAGAAAAAGTCATCTTGATAATTATATAGATAAATAAACTGGGATATTTTCAGTATTTCTATGGGTTAGATTCTCACAGAGTACCTATGGAGTCAGGCGTATGTCAAGGACAAGCTGTGTTGCTGTTTGATATCTGACTCCATTTTGAGGTTATTTTATCTTACCCCATGTGGGCTAGTTGATGTAACTCCTTGAACAAGAAAGGCCCACAAAGAATTATACGAAGAAAGAATGCAACAGATAGGAAATGAAGTCGTTTCTCTTATATTTTGTCTTTATTTCCTGGGTTCAACAACTATTTAATGGGTAAGGGAATTTTCCCTGAATACAACTGGAATGGTTGAATCCCCCAGTCAAGCTGTTTAAAAGTACGTTAATCATTTCTTGGAATATGCTTGTCCTCATTTGGTATTTTAAAGCTTCAATAATAGTTGCTTTTGGGGTGTTTGTCGAAGTCCAGTGTTTTAGTTCATAGTTCCATTTCGTAGCCTTTTATATTTCGGCATACTGATAACCAAGAGGGTCACTACTAGAGGAAGGACTAGCCAAAAGACATATGCATGGCACCTGCCACCAGTCAGCAAGGTGTTGTCAATTAGCCGGTCACTGCCTGAAAGAGAATGAGCCTGCTCCCCCTGTCAGGAGGTCCCCTTTTTCTCACGCATGCGTTGTCCCTTCTTCCTGTCAGAGTCCTCTGGGAGTTTCTGCATATTTTAATAGTTTTCTTTTTTAATTCAATTTATTTTTCTTTTTGAATTTATTCATTCTGTACATACTACACACAAGTGACCTTGTGTAAAACTAACCTAAGCTTGGTAGATATAATTATTATAAATAAACTTGTAATAATTTGATAATAGCAAATATTTATCGAACCAATATTTACCCAAGCAGTCTGCCATGTACAAGATGTGACACAAGGTCAATTTCAAGTTGAGTACAGTTTTCTAGATTGGTTGGCAAGAGAAAGAGGAGATGGGTCCATCCCTTGCCCATTGGGAAAGGGAAAAACTCTTAATTAAAAGCTAATGAGTTTGGGGCTAGCAACTCTACCCCTAAAACCCTTCTTCCTATAGAAACTGCAGCACCCTCAATGAGGTGTGGCTGTGCTTCTATGATCCACGAGTCTGTCAAAAGTATTAAATATTATAAGTATAATAATGGTTGGTGAGAGTTTTTCTTGTCTTTTGTCAGGAGACACATCATTTTGTTAGCAATGTAAGCTGAGGATACTCACCATTGAGTTCATCGTACCAAAATTCAATTACGCTTAGGCATCCCAAAGATAAAAGATGTTTGATTTAGTCTCATTGTTTAATGACATATCAATCTTTTGGGGTTATTTAATGCCAAAGCCAGCCCTGTAAAAGGACAGAAATAGTATTATCTAAGCCATTTCTGGGTAAATGAAGCAGTTCATACCTTTCCCAAGTGTATTTGTCTGAAAGTGAGCATAATAGTGTGTTTGGGGTTCAGATTTGCATATTAAGATATAGCAGCCCAGCACATTTGTCACTATGTCCTGGAGACTCTTCTCTTCAACTCTGTAATGTTGCAGTCCAACACGTTAGCCACTATATCATAGGGACTCTCCCACCAAACTTACTACGATGTGACAGTCCAGCATATTAGCCACTCTATCACAGGGACTCTCCTCCTAAACTTACGACGATGTTACAGTGTAACACATTTACCACTATGCCATAGGGACTTTCCTCCCTAACTCACTCTGATGTTGCAGTCAAGAAAGCTAAGCCCTAAACCATGGAGATACATCACCCACTTACTATGATATCTTCATCCAGCATGTTAGCCACTACACTATGAGGACCCCCACCCAAGAAATTTATATTCAAGTATCATCATCATCATCATCATCAAAGCATGCCAATGGCAAAAATTTCCTTAACTCCCTCTCACCATCGATCCCTATTAGCTATCCACTCTTTTGTAGTCCTCTGCACAGAGCTGATTAATGTTTTTTTTGCTGGTTGGTCAACACTTCTGTATTCAAGAGTTGAAGACTTGTCGGGTATGTTTGGTGTTTGGTTCCAATAATTTATTTTCAGTTTAGGAAATACGAAAACACCCAAGACATTACATCTTGCAAACGGAATAAAAATTCCAACAACCCTGTTCACAAGGCTTAGAATATACCGACAGTATCTTATGCAGAGGGATAAGACTTCCCCGCAAAAAAGGGTGACCGAAGTATGACACAAACTCCATCTGATGGTGAGGCTACAGTTCTAAAGATCTGGAAAGTATGGAGTACATCTCTGTTGCAATAGTCTTGTGGGGGGGTACTGTTTGGTGAATAGTTTGCTCCCCCAATTTATGTTGGTTCATTATTGAAAAGCAAATGATATAAAATGATGTAAAACAATGCGGACAAAAAAACATTCAAAACAAAAGCAGTACAAACAAAATTAAATTTATATATCAAAAAATACATAAAAAAGGAAACATTACAAATATTCTAATATAGTCTGTTTAACATTCCTCTGTGTATGTGCATGTGTATATGTAACTAACATGGATATAATGGTGAAAGACTAAATATTGTGTCCTGGAGACTATAAAATGTATGTTGACTAAGTATTTCATGCGAGGTATCAATATACAGAAATAAAGCAATGTATTCCAAGAGGAATGTGTCTTCTCCCATGTTGGTTGTTTGTCTCTTTCGGGTTTGACGAAATTTCTGAGGCTGTGTTTGAGGCTAGAACAAGTCTAACTGAAAAGGCAAAACAGGAAAGAAAAAGGTTGCAGAATGCATACACACCCATGTTACGCACTTTAAGTTGTGTCTTACTAACTGTAACTGTGTCATGTGGTCGGCTCCAAATGCACGGGATGAAATCAAAGGTGCAGACATAGTTGTGAGCACAAATCACGTGATTTTCCTGACCAATAGTTCATCGAGACTGATTAGTTTACTGACCTCCAGCATTTTTGTTTCGGGAACAAGTGGTATCATGGCCATTTTAAAATAAGGGAGTGTAAATCCTATAGACCATAGGGAAACCTTTCTTGCGAGTTCATCCCTTCTTTCGCAACAGTGCGCAGCTGGCCTTGTTTATCTTACTTGGATTATAAGTGAGATAAGAGGTAAGTGGCTGTACAGCTATTGTTTTATAGGGAGCTACTTCCAAGATTTGTTTAGAATGGCACATAGCATCAAAGGTGTAATTCCCATTTAGTTTTTTGTCCGATCATTCTTGTTAGAGTCCAAGTAATGCAGCTTGAGGAATTTAGCTAAGAGGAATTCCTGTTTTATTTTATCAAAATGAACTGATTTTCCTATGGTCAGCAACAGTCTATGCTTTGCCTATACATATGTTTACATCAGTTTCAGTTGATGGGATATTACTACCAAGATATATGATTTGGTCCACTAATTTCAAAAGATTGCATCTTGTTATTAAAACACATGAACTCTGTTTTATAGGAATTTATGTAGAGACCAATGCTTTTTGCTGCCTGCTCCAGGCTATGCAGCAGGAATTTGGCTTGTGTACTTGCAAGAAGCTCTAGATCATCTGCATTTCTTATTGATGATTCTGTCTGGATTAACAATATATCTTGTCAGCAGAGTTTAGGATACATTGATTATATGTCCTACCGAGAGGTAAGACCACACCAAAAAATGGGTGTCCTGGGCATAGCATGAAACTGAATCTGATGGTGAGGCTTCATTACTGGAGAAACTGGTGTGCAGAGTACCTCTTAATTGCCATTACTCCCTGGTCTACCAGTGGTAGTATCTGATAGTATCCCATCAATGAGTCAAATAAATGTTTGAAAATTATTCATATTCAATCAGACCATGTGCTAGAAAAAATTTAAAGAAACAGATACTTAAAAATGTTAAATATGAATGTACAATGAACACTATTACCTAACCTCTAAGCATAAAATAACCCAAGATCAGTTGAGATGTCATTAAAAATCAATCAATCTTCTAATGATTAGTTACTTGAATCCATATAACTGTGTGCAAACAAATGACAATTAATCAATGGAAATGATTACTTAAAACCATGTAATTATTCGTATTAGATAAAAATACTTGAAGCCATATAAGTCTGTGTAAATTATTTGTATTAGATAAGAATACTTGTGCTCATAAAAATGTGTGCGAAAAATTCTTATAAAACAAGTTCACAAAAAATGTAAATATGAATGTACAATGAATGCAATTCCCTAACCGCTAGGCATGAAATAAACCTAGAAGGGTTAAAATACCATTAAAATCAATGAATGAATCAATCAAACATAGAATATTGGTAATAAAAGTAACTGAAATTAAAGTACTAGTTAAGTTCTTAATTTGAATGAACAAACAAATTTCTTGGTTTGTTTGGGTTTTACGGCATATCAACCTTTGTTGATAATTTGATGCCAAAATCCATTTATACATATATATAAAATATATAATATATTTAAACAAGCCTGAGCTCATTTTTTCATAGAGTTAAATGGTTTTATTTATTTCTATCTGATGTGAATACACAGTTAAATGTAAAAACAGTTCTATTTCTAACAATTCAGTTTAGCATACATACACAGTCATTTGTTTAAATACAGTTTTTGTTTACACACAGTTGAATGTAAAAACAGTTCTATTTCAAACAATTTAGTTAAGCATAATTACAGTTTAACTGTCAACAGTTCTATTTCAAATAATTCAGTTAAGCCTAAGTCCACAGTTTTTTGTTTACACATGGTTAAACAATCAAACAATTCTATTTCAAACAATTCAGTTTAGCATGTCAACAAATTAAGTTAAAGTTAAATGGTTCCCAATATTGTTATGTATCCCTAACAATTCAGTTAAACATCAGTTATTTGTTTACTCAACATAAATGATCAAACAGTTATTTTCTAACAATTTAGTTTAGCATAATTACCCAGTTTTGTTTACACTCTGTTAAATGTAAAAACAGTTCTATTTCATACAATTCAGTTGAGCATAAGTACTCAGTTTAAATGTCAAACAGTTCTATTTAACCCATAAATAGGACCCTATCAAGTGCTACCACTCTGAGCCGGAGTGGACCCAGGAGTCCCCTAAAGTTCCAGCATTACTGGAGCTTCACAATCAGATTGTTTAGTATTATATCCAGGACACTAACTGGGGAGACTTACCTCTGAGTAGAGATGCCGTCAGGGTATACTGCAGCCCCAGCTGACTTGGCCAAACATACAATGAACATGATTCCCTAACCTCTTGTCATAAAATAAGTGTAGATGGGTTTGTCACTCCGTCGGGGTTTATTTTATCAATCAATTGTAGAATAACAGCCTGAATCATGTAATAAAAACAACCCTTGTTAATTTCTCTGTTATAAATGAGCAAAGAAATTTCTTCTTCTGTCAATTAGAAGGGTGAGCTAGAATTTTCAATAAGCAAGATATTGCCTTTTTCTTTCTTATATAAAGCATTGTGAAGATAAACACTGATGAAGATGGACATTGACTGGAAGGGCAACAGTGAAATCCTGACAAGTGCCAAGGCAAAGGTTATGGGCTTCTTGTGAGTGAGTTGGCAGAAAACACACAAGTGTTGGATCAATTAATTATCAAGAAAGGCCATGCTGAAATGCACAACTTAAATAGAACAAGCCACTCAAATAATCATAGGAGTCGATAGCAGAAGCTGCGCCTTAAGCAAGCAGCTCATGATTGCAAATTAATCAGGGTTCTGACTGTAGTTGGTGTATTCCAGCGAGAAACAAGAAACCTACATAAAGAAGGTCACTGATCATATGTCTTTGTCAGCACTAGCATATTAGAGTACTGAAGATTCCTAATAAAAGGCGCTGTTGTTTGCACTCCGAGAGGTTGAAAAATTCTTACAGTCAGTCAAATAAGGATAAAGAAGAGGTAGTGTTCATCTTGTGGGCTAGAGAAGATAGGAATAGTGAGGGAATAATTTACCAGATTTTAGAATAACACAAATATTGTTTTTTTTTCTAAGAAATAAATAAATATTTCATGTATTCAGTGTTTTCGGGATTATTTCAATAGTTTGTAATTGTATTTAGCAAGACTAGATATGAAGAAATGTTTTTTAAAATAACATCTTATATATATATATATATATATATATGTATGTATATATATATATGTATGTATATAATTAATATTCAAAAGATAAATAAATACATTCATATTTAGATATATTGTTTTTATTATACATTTTTTAGTATCTGAAACAGATTCTGGTTTGTATAAATATTGTTTCTTAGTCATCATTGTTATCATCAATATCACAACCAACACCCCTATCATCACCATTATTATTATTATTATTATTATGAATATTTACTCAGAGTTTTTCAAATCAGCGTTAGGTGATGGTTTTTCACTGGAGTTTGAGTGACAGCAAGTCTCCCCAAGTCTCTAGGACTCTACTCAGTATTCTGGCCATTCTCAACAATGCTGTAGTTTGGATGGTCTCCACACGTCCGCCAAATTCTAAGTCCTCCAGTCCCTTTAATAATCCTTTAGTTACTGTTCCAAATGCACCAATTACAATTGGTATAATTGACACCTTAATGTTTCATAGTTTTTTAATTCCCTAGCAAGGTCTAGGATATTTTTCTCTTTCTTTCAGTTTTATTCTGTGGTCAGCCAGTACAGCAAAGTCGACAATTTTGCTAGTTCTCTTTTTTTCTTTGATGACAATAAGGTCTGGTCGTCTAGCCAAGATTAGGTGATCCGTTTGTATGTCAAAGTCCCATAGGAATTTGTGTGTGTCATTCTCGAGGACAGCTGCTGGGTTGTGCATATACCATTTGCTCATATGGTCAATTTTAAATTTCTTGCACTTCTCCCTGTGGATCACCTAGCCCACACTGTCGTGTCTAGTCTTTTACTCCTTCTGTGCTAATTTGCTGCATTCACATATTATGTGATTGATCGGTTCGTCTCTATCACCACATAATCTACATTTGCTATTTTGTTGCATCTTATCTATTCTCACATTGATTTGATTGGTTCTTATGGCATTGTTTTGTACAGGTATTAAGAGAGATTCTGTTTCTCTTTCCACTTGTTTGATGATGTCAGCCTCCAAGATGCCCATCAAATCTCTTTCCTTAATTGTGCTGTTAATATTTTCCTCATCATTGGTTGGCAGGTTATGGGTCTGTTGTGGTTTGTAGCAGTTCCTTTGCTTGGATCCTTTTGGATCAATGTGGTCTTTCCTTTGGTCATCCATTCAGGTACTTGTGCCCCTTGTAAGCATCTATTCATTTCTAGAGCCAGTCTGTTGTGAATAGAGGTTAATTTCTTGAACCAGAAACCATACATTCCATCATGGCCTGGCATTTTCTGGTTTGATATTTTTGTAGTGTCGTTTTGAGTAAATCTATGTGTATTTCCACTTTTGGGCCTTCTCTGAACACTTCAAATTCTTAAGTCATATTATTTATCCATTCAGCCTTTCCGTTATGTTCTTTTGGTTGTCATATTTTTGTCCAAAATTGTTTGGTTTCTTTTGCATCCGGTTGTTGGTATGTTTTCATGTAATCACCTCCCAGTTGTTGGCAGAATTTTCTTTCATTGTTTTGGAATGTCCTGTTTTGTTTGTATTGTTGATATCTCAATATTGTTGATATGGTTGATATCTCTTTAATCTTCCTTCTTTCACCTGTACTTTCTGGTTTATTTCCTCAAGTTGTGCTGTTGTTTTTCCTCAAGTTGCCTTTTCCTTTTTGTTCCAATATATTCCAGCGTCTTTTTATTTTATCATTTTGGTCTGTTTTCATAGATTTTTTATCTGTGTTTCCAGTCAAATTTCCCATCCTGGTTTTGATTTTTTCTTCGTGCTTTTTGAGGGGAGGATAATCTTCTCACAAACTAATTTCACTCCTGCATAGATTAGTTCATTTAATTTGGTTATATTATTTGTTGATATGTAAGGTAGTACTTGATTTATTTTATTCGTTTCTGTCTTAATGGTACTCCATTCTATGTTTCTTAATGATGGTAAAGTATTCTTTTCCCTGTTCATAATTCTCTTTAAATTTTCTAGATTTACCTTTTCTTCTTGTTATAGTGTTTCTTTAGGATTGCTTGGTTGTGTGTTGTTTGGCCGTGTAGCATTTCCATTTTCCAAAGATGGCAGTTAATTTCTGTTAGGTTGTTTTTCTTTGACAATTCTTGATGTGTCTGGTACTGTATTATTACTTTGTGGATTATTTATTTTCTTATGTATTTCTAGTATTTCAAGGTCAGAAAACCAACCTTTCTTTATTATTGTCCTAACTTGGTTGGCAAGTCTTTGGCTTGTTGTCTGACAACTAGCTTATTCTTGCCAGATCTCAATCATCCTTTTCCTATATCCTCTTTGTGAAGGGGTGCTCCTAAAATAGCAGTGTAGTGCAAGATGATTATCTTCCCTAGTCCATGTTTTGCATTTAGGTCATCATTCATATACCTGAAAAAGAGCAACCAACATTCACAGGATGATGATCGGGTTCCCATGTTGGCTATCAGGAGAGCAACAACCGATCATGACAACCTAGCCTGTTGCCTGGGTCCCACATTGTGTAATATTGTGATTCGACATTTTTATCATGGGTGGTATATTGTGGCTATACCAGATCTAGAGATTGTTTATTATCTATACACCTGACTCAGATGTGACCGAAAACAGTCAGGGTTACTGTTCTTAAACAGAGGGTCACAAAAAAATGAATAAATAAATAAATAATGAATAAATAAATATAAAAAAAAACCTAAGTTTTAACTTGGTCAAAGTCCGTTGTCCAGCTTTTTTGTATCTTATTTCTCAAACTAACACCCTGAATTAGTTTCAGGTTTTCCTGTATCACCTTTTATGGTTTATATTAACTATCTTATTTTCAGACAATTTCCAAAAAGGCTGGTCATATTTAACTTGATAAGAGGCTTCTAATTACTTCCCGGTTGAATTGAGGGTGGTAACTACTTAGTGCTTTAAGACTGACAGGTGCATATTTTTCATATACTCAGAAAAGTCATGAGCTATATAGAGATTAACACGGTAAATTTAAACAAATCTTTCATCATTTTGAAATAGTTTAGCTGAAAATAATTTTGGGGATTTAAAAACTATTCATTTAAAAATACAATAGTTCACCAAGAGATTTTACAAGTACTAAAAAATCAATGTTTTTTTAAATTAGAGACATTTTACTGACCCGCTTTCCTCCAAACACCACACTGAAGATTCATTTAGCTGCCCTAGTGGTTCGATTATCATTATTTTCTCTTTTGAGAGTTCATCATACCAGCATTAGCAGAGGGTTTCTCTTTGGAATTTGAGTGATAGCAAGTCTCATCAAGTCTCCAGGACTCTTCTCATTATTCTGGCCAATCTTAATAATGCTGTGATCTAAATGGTCTCTATTTTTCTTCTTATTTCCAAGTTTTCCAATCCCTTTATCAATCGTTTAGGGGTTGCTCAAAGTGCACCAACCACCATTGGTATCACCATCTCCTTCCATAGTTTTTTTTTTATTCTCTACCAAAATCAAGGTACTTATCTCTCTTTTCACTTATTTTCTCTCAGTAGACTCTCATGACGGCAAAGTCCACTATTTGGCAGGTTCTCTTTTTTTGTTGAATATCACTTGGTTTGGTCCTTATGGCATTGTTTTGTACTGCTGGTAGAAGGGATTCAATTTCTCTTTTAAGTTTTCCCTTTCTTTGCTATGTCTAAAATCACAGAGAAGTTAGTGTGGCTCATTCTCCAGGATTGATTCTAGGTTGTGTATATAACAATCATTCATATGTTCAAATCAAATTTTTTTGTACAATTCTCAGTGAATTACCTTACCCACCCAGTCATGTATAGTTTTACATTCTTTTTGCTCTAATTTACTGCATTGAATTAGTATATGATCGATCATTTTGTCTCTGACACCACATAACCAACATTTACTATTTTGTTGTGTTTCGTCTGTTTTTTCCTGAACATAGTTTGTTCTTATGGCAATGTTTTGTACTGCTCGTAGAAATGATTCAATTTCTCCCTAAAGGTTTCTCTTTCTTTGCCATATCCAAGTCTTCTCATTGGAGATTTCACATTTTTGTTGCTTGAAATGTCCATATAATCGCTTTTCTTACCACTTTTATTTTCTTATAATTGTTGTTCTGTCGATCCTACTTCTCCTTTCCCTAGATTTCTCCTCTTTACCCTTGTTCCTTACCTTATAATGCAGTTTAACAAGGAGGCATCAAGTACCATTTTTTGAGTCTTTGGTATGACTTAACCTGGGATTGAACCCAGGTCTCCCAGGCCATTGGTAGACACTCAACCCACGTGGCCAATGGACCGGTAACGTTCATTCAATAAATAAAATAAATTTTGTCTCAGGATTACTCCTGTATCTTTTTCAAGGAAATCGATCGATAGTGATGGACCCTTTCATGTTTGAGAAGACTATTAGCCATACCTTCTTTACTCAGCGTTGCAACTAGAACTTTTTTTTTTACCAGAGACGTTTCACTTCTCTGGGTTGTCTTTTTAGCCAGCCTCTTAGTGACACACCCATCTTTAGCCTGTTTATAAATATTTCTTTGACTAAAACATGCTTCTCCATACACATCATGCATTCTTTGGGTAAATTTCCCATGGATTGCACTTCTCAGCCACCAAAAACTTTGACATTCTTCTGTTCATGCCTAGTAATTACATTCTATTTAATTTGCTACCATTTTGAATAGCCTCAAAACAAATATTTTGTAAATTCAAATTTTTGCTATAAAGCAATTCCAAACAATACAGAGATAACGTTTATAGAAAAAATTTTGAAAGAATGAATTATTATGCTTTTAAAAAAAAAAAATGACTTTTTAATTTGATGATCTATATATATATAATCAACAGAAGTGTATTGATAAAAAAAAAACACACTTTTTTTCCTATGAGCTTTTTTCCTTGTGAATGAACTTAATCTAGTTGTGCATATTGATTGCATACATCAAATATTATACAATGAAAATCTAACAACGACATTCAGCCAGCATCTATATGAGAGGCATTGGACTTGTATGTGTAATATCTATATGTATGTGCATTAATTTATATATATATATATATATATATATATATATATATATATATTTAGTGTTATATATATATATATATATATATATATATACATATATATATATATATCAGTTTGTTCAAAGTTTCTGAGTTATTTCAACAAACATTTTTAAATGCAACGTAAATATTATCACTTGAATTGAAAATATTTCTTTTAGCCTGTTTATATTTATTCAACTTCGACACAAAATTATTATTCCCTTTATAAAGAATTTCGCATTCAAAGAACTAATAAATTAATTTCTTCTTCCATTTGATCCAAACTGAAGGAGTTTTTAGCTTTAAGGAAATTATCTAGATGCTTGAAAAAAATTATAATCAGTGAGAAAGAAGTTGAGTAAGTAGGCAGGGTATATTAAAGGAGAATATGCTAAAAAATATTTTTGTGTAAAATGAATGTTTGTTAGACAGCAAACATATTGATGAACTCCAGAGAGAGAGAGAGAGAGACAGACAGAGACAGAGAGACAGAGACAGAGACAGAGAGAGACATAAAAATATAAAAATAAAAAAGCATCTATGTTTATATATAACTTCATATTTATATATTGTATTTAGATTCATATATTTGAATATATGTATGTATCAAATCAATGAATACAGACTCAATATGTATATGAGTTTATGTGTATGTGCTTCTATTTGTGTGTATATATATAGATAGATAGATAGACATAGATGTAGTTATATATAAATGCCAATATATATATATATATATATATATATATAAATGTATGTTTTAGTGAGAGTTTGGCATTAGGGAACAGTAGTAGGGCACTCAGTTAACATCGAAATCACTACACTACAAATACATATAAGCCATATACTTAGCTAAACTCAATGGGTTGTTTACATTTTTCAAGTTGATATCCTTTTAACCTTGCTATATATATTCATATATGCATGTATATATATATATATATATATATATATATATATGTGTGGTGTTGTGTGTGTGTGTGTGTGTGTGTGAATATACATATATATATATATATATATATATATATATTTATTTATATATATATATATATAGTGATAGTCCAGGAAGTAGTCTCATAGACTCCTTATTGGAATCCTAGTCCAGTACATTAACCACAACATAATAGTTACTCTCCCCATGTATATGTATATATATATATATAATATATATATATATATATATATATATATATATATATATATATATATATATTATCATTATTATTTACTCATTAGAGTTTTTCACATCAGCGTTAGCTGATGGTTTTTCACTGGAGTCTGAGTGACAGCAAATTTCCTCAAGTTTCCAGGACTCTTCTCAGTATTCTGGTCGTTCTCAATAGTGTAGTAGTTTGGATGGTCTCTACTCGTCCGCCAACTTCTAAGTCCTCCAGTCTCTTTAATAATCCTTTAGTTACTGTTCCAAACGCCCCAGTTACAATTGGTATAATTGTCACCTGCATGTTCCATAGTTTTTTTTCAATTCTCTTGCAAGGTCGAGGTACTTATCCTTCTTTTCACATTCTTTTAGTTTTATTCCGTGGTCAGCCAGTTCAGCAAAGTCAACAATTTTGCAAGTTCTCTTCTTTTTGTTGATTATTATTAGGTCTGGTCTCCTGGCCGAGATTAGGTGATCCATGTGTATGCCAAAGTCCCATTATTATTATTATTATTATTATTATTATTATTATTATTATTGTTATTATTATCATTATTATTATCATCATTATTATAATACTGTAAAATAAGATTTTGGATTCTTCAAAATTAAAGGTGTGTTTAGTTTCTGAATTATGTTTGGTTAAAAAATTAATTTCTAAATAATGTTTGACTGGAAAATTATTTAATCCAGCATGATTTCAGACAGCAATGCTATCAAACTGAGACTATTTTTTTTAGTATGTCTCCTTATTTGATTAGACTGGTATTAAAAAGTTACAAAATCCCTTCTCCAAAATAATTTGACTTTACTGTTTATATATATTTAGAAAGATGGATTGATGAACAGTTGAATCAAATAGGCAAAGATAGATAGAAGATCAACAATGTTAAAGATGGACAGATATATCATGGGATGTTAATGATCAATACAAACTAAATAATATAAACATTAACATATATATATATATATATATATATGTGTGTGTGTGTGTGGTGTGTGTGTGTGTGTGTGTGTGTGTGTGTAAGTATGTTATGTATGCACAAGGAATTTAATTTACACATCAAATAAAGAAACATATATTCCGATCAATAATTATACTTATGAGGGATGTTTTTAAAAAAAGATATTCTTCTAGATATGACACATTTCATAACCTGGTTTGAACATGACGGCAATTCTCATGTAGCATGGTGATGGGTATGAATAGCCCGACAGAACCCATCTCTGTCTTGGTCTACAACTGGTTTCCATTTGGTTTTCCTTCTTCAATACTAGTTGTTATACAAAGATTAAAGAACCCTACTATTTACCCAAAAATGGAGTTTTGGTTTATTTTTGTTTCTTTGTTTAATGCCTTGTTAAATCATGTAGTTTATTTAAAACCATCCTTGTAACAGGAGGGAGAATAGTTGGATTCATATCTTTCCTAAGGGTATTAGCTCTATGTGAAATATAAACGGCCCTGCGCAGAAATTGAACTTTGGTAGCTGAGTCCACTTTCTATGATGTTAAGTGTTACACTTTGAGCACTTCCTAATTTAATGCTAGTCTAATAAGATCAAGCAGATTTAATATATACTTTAAATTTAAATGAAAATATTTTTATTTTGAATTATTCACCTAATATAATGAAATCCTTTTATAATTATTAATAAAAAGCTAATGACAATGTTACCATGGACACTCTTTACAGATTATCAAATTATCTCCTCCCAGTTTAAATGAAGTTTGAATTTTGCAAGGAAATTACTTGAAGTGTCAGATAATTTACATAAAATAGACTTGTTTAAAAATGTATTTTTTTCACAATGACTTTCTTTTTTGATATTTAACGATTTTTCTCTATTGGTTTAAAAATGGTATTTAAAAATTATTTATGTATTTGTTTAAAAATGATTTTCTTTTTGGGTATTTAGATTTTTTTTGTATTAGTTTAAAAATGACTTTTTTTTGGTATTTATATAATTCTAAGAAAAATTGATTTTTCCATGGAAGAATTGACATGGTCATATAGTGAGTATTTGGTTTATTATATATGTATAATGCATAATTTATCCGTGATTTTAAGTCCAATTATCTTGGTACCCAGAAGACTTCTTTAGTATAATATCATGCAACATTTTCTTCCAAACTCATTACTCATAATTTGCTAAATTCATGCTACTCTTGAAACACAGATTAGTGGATATCATTTAATGATGATAATTTTGATAGGAATGTGTGTGTTTTGCTTATTTGCAAATTCCATTGCTTGACTTGATTTCCTTTGAGTACGCACTTGCTTGTAGGCAAGGACGTTACTCTGGCCACTAATTCCTGCATGCTTCCTGTTACCAAATCTCTTGGACACTTGCCATCTTCCCATTGGAATTTCTTGCTACTCCAATTATGACAAAGTAGCTAAGTTTGATAAATTTATACAAATACAGTAATTTTACAAAAATAATTGACTTTATATGAGGTGTGATCAAAAAAGTTTAAAGTTGAATCTTTGTTTTTTTACTTTTAAGATTAAACGGTCAAATGAAAAGAGTTGAGCAATTTATAAAATAAAGTGATGTCTAAATGTCTAGATAACAGTCTAGACAAATTAAAGTCAATGTGAAAAAAAAAATGAAGCTAGTCTTCATATTTTTATTGAACAACAAAACATAGGGTTGCGTAAGTCTAGCATCCCCCCACACACTCACCAGACACCTCAAGCTCTGTGTGACATATTCTTTTTTCCTAAGCTGAAAAATTCATCTCAAGGATAAGATTTGTCAACATGGAAGTTACATGAAATATAAACATGCAGCTTTACACCAATTTGAAAGACAATTTCCAGAGGTACTTTGACCAATGGAAAAACTCACTGGAGTAAGTGTGTAGAATGCAATGATGAACATCTTGAAGAAAACTACTTTTTTAACCATTAATTATTTGTGCCTTGAAAATACAACTTCAGTCTAGATATATTTTGATTATACCTTGTATAATAATATGGAAGTCTTGAATGATTTTTTAGCATAATTTGGATTAAGTGGAAATAAAGAAATATCATAAAGGGATGATGTCTAGACATCTAGACTGCTGTCTAGACATACAGACAACTCAGCACCAATTATGAGACCCGTCTGGATATTCTTTACAGCTCTGTCCATACACATTAGACCTTTTTCTTTTTTAAGCTGAGAAATCATCTCAAGAGTAAAAGGTTAAAGAATGTGGTAGACTGTTGCATTGTTGGATCTTGATGCAAGTTGCTATAGACAAAGCTGAGATGAAGAGATGATGACAGTTTACAGAAATTTTTAAAAAAATTGGAATATACTTTGGATAATAGTGTGGAAGTCTTGAATGATTTTAAGTATAATTTAGATTAAGTGGTAATAAAAAAAACATCTTGATAAATGCTCTATATGTATTAAAATTAATCTACCTTTTGTTTCAATAAGTATCATACAATATAGAATGTAGGGGTTAATTTACTCATAATTTAACTGTCAAAATGATGCCCTCCCATTGAAAATTTTAATGTTATTAGAATTCCTTTTAAAGACTGTTGTGAAGATTTTATTTGTTTACTTATTGTAGTTTGTTCAGATCTATCTATCTATCTATTTATCTATCTATCTATCTATCTATCTATTTATCTATCTATCTATCTATCTCAGTTTGTTCATATCTATCTATCTATCTATCTATCTATATATATATATATATATATATATATATCTCAGTTTGTTCATATCTATCTATCTATCTATCTATCTATCTATTTCAGTTTGTTCATATCTACTTATCTACCAATCTATCCATCTAGCTATCTATCTCCATCTATTTATATCTATCTATCTATCTATGCAGAGTGATATAAACTCATTCATAAAGATGTGGTATTTGAATAGTAATACGTGGATCACCCAAACCTCAACAAGTTCTTCAAAAGCAGGATTAGCAGGTGTTACTCATTAATCAACAATTTGATCTGACTTGTAGCACCTTTTATTGTTGGCGGTGCCCTCATGGTGTAATGGTTAAAGCGATGGACTGCGGGATCGTAGTAAGCGAGTTCAAACTCCAGTCGCGCTATTACATCCACTCTTGGGCAAATACCCTTGGGAAAGGTATGAACCACGTTATTCTCCCAGCTATGGGTTAAATAGTCCCACTAATGTTCTTCTAGGAGAATGGCTTTGGTATTAAATAACCTACAAAGGTTGATATGCCATTAAACAAAGAACCCAAAAGAACTCAAACCCTTTTATTGTGTCCCTATTAAAAGATGGTTTTGTCATTCATACATGAGCCCACAAATGTAAAGAGAATCAAGCTACAATATCTTACGTCTTTTAGATGTGAAAAGAAAGCCTGTCTGATAGGCAGCAAGGTGTGCAAGTGATCTTGTTTTTAGACTCGGAAACTGCTTGAAATTATAATTTGTCATATATTACCACTCAAAATGCATTTTTTAAATGTGGAAAAATCTGCAAAAGAAAACCTGGCCTGTTGAGTTATCTGCATGGTTGTGCAATACAGAAATATCTAAGATATGAGATAAAAGGAGAACTATTTATCTCTCTATCAATCTCTCTTTCTCTTTCTCTCTCTCTCGATATATAATATATATATATAGAGAGAGAGAGAGATTGGTTTAGTTTTGTTTAATAGCATATCAACTTTTGTAAGTTATTTAATGCCAAAGCTATCCCTCTAGAAGAACAGTAGTGGTACTATTTGACCCATAGAAGGGAGGATAATTGGGTTCATGCCTTTCCCATGGGTATTTATCTGAAAGTGAATGCAATAATGAGACTGGAAGTTGAAATTGCTTATACTATTCCGCAGTTCATTGCTTTAACCATTACACCATGAGGACATTCCTCTCAAGACAGATAGAAATGGATAGATAGATAGATAGATAGATACAGAAATGAAAAATTGAGATACTGATAGATAGATTGATAGATATAGTGTAACTTACATTTCATGTTCCAGTGATCTATCAA